>JAOCPS010115992.1:0-15305 GCA_025505425.1 Graphium colonna | reverse complement strand
ATAAACTAATAGCCCGGTTACCAAGATTGGTCAAAAAAGTTATAAAAAGTAAGGGAAGATTTTTCGACGAAAAGTTAATTTAAATAATATATATTTTTTTTATTAATAATAATGGCAATTATTGTAGTTTTTAAATAATTTTATGTTACATAAAAAGTTCCCTATTTAATATGGTAAATATAAATAATTTGTAGAACTTTTGCAGTTTTATTCAATATTGTAATTTTTTCAAGATGGTCTTAAACTTTTGGCCGGCAGTGTATTAAGGATTAGTAGGGGATACTAGTGGGAAAAGAAAAGGGAAAGAATGGCCATCCAGATATTGCTGACGTTGTATGCAGCAAAAGCTGCTACAGGATGTCATGCTCTGCCACTTCGTAAAAATATCGTCCATTCACTCAAATGTCTGGGAAACCATAAAAAATTTCTAGAATTTTTCATACTAAAAGAAAATCAAATTGCATAAAGAAACCAGACAGGTGTTTGAATAACTACATTTTTTCATTCAAATAACTGTGATAACATTAGATTTTAAATAGTTGCAAATCATGCTTTTGTGAACGTGAAGTTTTTGATAAAAGTAGAGTTAGCTTTTCGTTAGTTCACAAATTAAGGTTTGATATATATTTTTATATAATGTTATTTTTATAGCTACGGTCAAACAAACAGCTGATAAGAGATGACCTTTTTCAAAAACATCTATAAAGCCTGTTAGACTGAGAGCCTTCTCATATATTCTTTTTGTTGTTAAAAAAAATAATAAATCTATATTCAGTATCTTTAAATTTATTTCATTACAAAGGATAGGATATTCATTTAAGCAAAGATATGCTTGTAATTAAAGGTTCAGCTCTGTCATGCAATAATTAATTTTAATACCAAAAAATACAATAAATAACAGTTTCACATGATTAAAACTACGGATCCAATTTCCTAATCAATTGAGGACAACAATTGAATATGATGTTTCTATGATTTATTTTAGTTTTCAAAGTTATAAAAGGATGAGTAATATGTAAAATTCTTTCTTTTTAGGTTGGTGATGGAACAACATCGGTTGTCATTCTCGCTGGTGAATTGCTGAAGAGGTTAAAGCCATTTGTTGAAGATGGTAATTTGAAAAAAATATTTTACCTTGTATTGTTTTTACATGTTTTGTGCACAAAAAGAAATCTTAATTTTTATGAAGCATTATTAGAAAAAACTATATTAAGCGTTGCTTTCACTTGCCTATGATTAAAACAAACGGATCCAATTACTGAATTGTATGTGTGGATCATGATAGTAGACATGAGGCAGTGTAGCAATAGACAGACAAAAGTGCACTTAGACTATTAAAGATATCTATACTTATAATATAAAGCTGAAGAATATGTTTGTTTGTTTGTTTCAACATGCTGGTATCAGAAACTATTGGTCTGAACTCAGAATGTATTTTACTGTAAGATAGCCCATTTATTGAGGAAGGATTTAGGCTATATAATATCATGCTAGTGCCAATAGGAGAGGAGCATCAATGAAAAATGTTGCTAAAACAGAAAAAATTCACACACAGGTGAAACCACAGATATCAATTAGTTATAATAAGACTTTGGTTAAATAGGATACAATATTTGTGTCTTGAACCAGTGTTACAGATATAGTTTTATCGGTGAAGATCAAAGATAAAAATCTGATGTGTTTCATAGTCATATGCTGCTCAAAAGTCGAAAAAACGGATCTTTAGTTTTGGGCATTATACAAACTATATTATTTAAACAATAAGTCTCTAAAAATTGTATATGTACATGAATTACTATAATTCTATGTTTGCTGAGTATGACTGATTTTTTCTTAAATTTTTTTGAATATTTCTTCTATTTTCATTGAAAATTTCTCTCTGTAGGTGTTCATCCTCGTATCATCATCAAGGCTCTCCGCACAGTGTCCCGTTTGTCGATTGAGCGTATTCAAGAATTGGCTGTCAAGATTGAGAGCAAATCTCCAGAGGAACAGAAGTGAGTTTTACCTATAGAAGTAGTTATAGTATTCTTTTAATAACCATCTCTGTAGCATAGTTGTATGTGGGCCTTGCTTTGTAAACTGGAGGTTGTGTATTCGAATCCGTGACAATGACTTTGTGTTATTTCTTGGTTGGTTTTGGACAATGTGTGCTGATCACCGATTGCCTGAAAAGAAAAATGATCCATGTGTTGAATAGGCATGCAAAAAGGTTCTGCGCCTGATTTCTTTCCGGTCGTTTCAGAACGATCAGGACTTTATTGATATATAAAACAATTATGAACTAATTTTTAAAATTCTTTTTCATATAAAACTATATTTTTTTAGATTTGTTCAATATTTTATTTGATTACATTGATTACATAAAAGTCTTTACCCATTGACGGACATTTACGTCTCTAAAGCCGTCAAAGTAAAGTTCACTATGTGGCGTAATTGCAATAACCGTCTATAACGAAATGGTCGTCTTTAGGCACAAATGTGCATTTACCGGCAAACAGCTAGTGTCATGTTTTCATAAATCAAAATTAATTTTATTTAAGCAGAAAGAATAAAACTATACTCCTAATATTCTAAAAATCACAAAAAGAAATTGTGTTAATTTTTGAACTTCACTTGTTCCCACTGTCCGTCAATGTGTTACCATTTAATTAATTATAATAATTATATCATATATACTGATATATGTATTTGCTTGACTTGACTGTCTGTCGCGATTCCTGACCATTTTTTGTAGCGACCTAAATACAAAACATGACAATATTTACTAATTGTTCATTTTGTTTCTGTTTCCGAACATACTTTTTGTATATAATAAATTTAAAGAACTAAATGGTTTATGTTCCAGGGAGCTCCTACGTAAATGTGCATCGACCGCCATGTCATCAAAGCTGATCCATCAGCAGAAAGATCATTTCTCGAAGATAGTTGTTGACGCTGTTCTCTCTTTGGATGCTCCACTACTGCCCCTTGATATGATTGGTGAGATTTATATTATATTATGCAATATAGTGACTAGAGAGTCACTAACAATATTACAGCAGAGAACTTAGTACTTGAATGTCATCATATTTATGTAATGGTATTAGATGCACATATTTTAGTTCAAATTTTCCAATAAATAAATAAAGGCTGGCGGTTGTGATCACCTGGTATGACGTCAACCCCTCCTCCGCCGGTATATATAGAATGACTTACCTTCAATAATTTAAGACATTATATGTGGAGATCTTATATGAAGAATAAAAATATTATTAAAGATAAATATTGATTTACCATTGAGTAAACATTAGATTACGTTTACTTCGTGGAAAATCGTTATCTAAAAAAATATTAGGTAATTCATGTTCATCCAAGCCGACACGGCGTGGCCGGAGTGAGACGGAAGGCGGAGGAGGGGTTGACGGCGTACCAGGTGATCACAACCGCCACACTGTTTATTTATTGGAAAATTTGAGCTAAAAATATGCACCTAATGATAGCAATTTGATACAGAGCACTCTTCTTAATATTGTTGGTGACTCACCAATCAGCCCTGTATATATTTAAATGTATAGTAAAATAAAAGAAATAAACTGTCACTGGCCTATGATTAAAACAAACGGATCCAATTTCTGAATTGTTTGTGTGGATCATGATAGTAGATATGAGGCAGTGTAGCAACGGACAGACAAAAAGTGCATTTACATTATTGTATATAAAACTGGTTAGACAGAGTGGATGGTTCCGTTCTCTCCAAACATTATATGAAATGGATTATTGATCTGAATTCTTCTAAATTTAAGATTTATATTTTGATTGGTTACAACTATAATTAAATTCCATGTAAGAAACAAAATTAATGTACCAAAATATTGTAACAAAATAAAATTATAGAATTGTGTGAAAAACAGTACTATCAGTAATTTATCAACTCTTCTATTCGACATAAATGTTACCTATTATGAATAAAAATTCTGCATCATCATAAAACTTAATATTAAAAATATGAAGTCAGTTCCAATATAATTTAGTATATAATAAAGAAAAAAATATTTTGGTTAGTATATATAAAATAACTTTATTAACTGAGTAGATTAATAAAAGTTAAGTTAGATAATAGTTAAAGTTAATATGTTATTTAAAATAAATTAATAACAGAAGCTATTTTATTTACAAATGAAAATTTGAACAAGATATGGGATAAACTATAACTTAATTTTTTTTTAATTTACTGCCTTTAAAGTCTATGTTTTGTAAGAAAATATATATGACATTTTGCACAGAATATGTACACAAAGTATTAACCATAGAACATACAAATATTTGTTTTGGATTAGAATTGAACCATTAATCTTGATGCAAAAACAATAAAATAAATCAAATTATTTTAAAACACTTACTAATAAAAAAGGTAATAAATGTTAACATTTGCTTTCATTTTATCGTACTTTTCAGGCATTAAGAAAGTATCTGGTGGTGCCCTAGAAGATTCTTTCCTAGTATCTGGTGTAGCCTTCAAGAAGACTTTCTCATATGCCGGCTTTGAGATGCAGCCAAAGAGCTATGAGGATTGCAAGATTGCATTATTGAATATTGAATTGGAGTTAAAAGCTGAGAGGGATAATGCGCAGGTAAAATAACTTAATTTTCATATTTCCATAATAAATAATAAAGGGTAGCTTGTGAGTCACGCTTTTTTTTTGTAAAGGAAGACAAACAAGCAGATGGTTCACCTGATGGTAAGTGATTCCGTCGCTCATAGACACACGCAACATCTGGAGACTTGCGAGTGCATTGTCAGCCTGGGAAATTGAATAGAATAGATTTATTGGACAGAATGAGATCGATTAAGGATTTGGAGGGGAAAGGAGTGGGAAAAGAAAAGGGTAGACATGGCCATCTGGCATCTCCAAAAGTCATACATACTTTATTTTATGCCAACTTTATAAAGGACTTTCGATATTCGAAGATGTTATATGTGAGGAGTATGTATGAAGAACAGTAATATTAGAATTGAATATTAATTGACTACTGAGTAAACTTAATAGAAAGTTGAATAATTAATTACGAGACGCACCTAGCGGACACGGCACTAGCGGCCGCTTTTTCGGGTCGATGAACTACGCCAGCTGACCATAAGTTGGCTGCCGGCATCACGTCCATCCTTTATTTCTTTATTATAAAATTTGGTCAAAAGCTATGCCTTTACTTTTATTACATATATATTATAACAACCAAGAACCAAGTGCTGCTCTATTTAATAATAAAGGTACCGTTTTTAAACAAAAATTGTAAAAAAAAAATTTTATTGTGATTAGAACAATCGGATCCAATTTCAGACGAATTCTATGCTGATTTAATATAATATGATTATAACCAGCATTCCAAAGTTTATATTAATTTATCTTTACCATACTTAATCATAATACACATCCCCAGATACGTTTGGATAATGTGAAGGAGTACCAGAAGGTGGTGGATGCGGAATGGCAGATTTTATATGAAAAACTTGCCGCGTTACATGAAAGTGGTGCAAATGTTGTTTTGAGTATGCTGCCTATCGGAGATGTGGCAACACAGTACTTTGCTGATCGGTGAGTTTTCTATAACTATTTGTTATATCCACTTGCTATCGTAAGCTGATTACCCAACTGCCAGCAATTAATATTTCGTTCTTTATCTCTTATTTTGACATTACAGATGGTTTGCTAAGTTTAGACAAATATTAATTTTACTTATATGTATGTATATGAGTTACAAATTCATAATTGCTGAAAAGCCAGGACATTTCCAACATTTAGATTGTAACCATTGTCAGTTTGTCCCTCAATCTGTCTGTCCATCAGTCCATCTGGAAAAACAATATTGAAGATGATATTTAAATTCAAATTTTTTTTAAACTAAGTTGTACTTTTTATAAACATTGTTTTGATAAAAAAAAGTGTTACTATCACTTGCCAATGATTAAAACAAACGGATCCAATTACTGAATTGTATATGTGGATTTTAAGTTAACATGAGGCAGTGAAGGCTAGTTTATATATTAAGTCTATTATCATATAAACTTCTACAGAAGTTCTTTTCATAGAGAAAACCCGGGGTTTGGAGATATTTGATAAAATCAAAAAACATCTCTATGACAGGTTGTGCAAACATGTAGGTAAAACAAAATTCATACTTTTATAGATTAAATTCCCTGTTCAATGTGATAAGAAATTATGGAAATAAATACTGTATACTTTTGTTCTTGATGCATGAGGCTTTTTGGGCCCACTTTTGGGCATTGTCCTTTTCATACATATCGGATGAGTAGTTTGATTTCAGAATCAAAATAATGGGGAAGATACATTTCGAAAGTACACTTTTAAGACGTTTGAAGTTGGTTTTTGTAATTTCTTGTGAAAACTTGTATGTCTTTCTGAATGTCTCTCTGACTAAATATTGCCCTTTCGTAGCGACATGTTCTGCGCGGGCCGCGTGCCGCAGGAGGACCTGCGCCGCACCCAACGAGCGTGCGGGGGCGCAGTACTGAGCTCCGTGCGCGACATGAAGGCGGAGTCTTTGGGCCGGTGTGCACAGTTCACCGAGAAGCAGGTGGGCGGGGAGCGGTACAACATATTCACTGGTCAGTCTCCCTTTCTTACAAATTCAAATTCAACATATCTTTATTTACATAGACGCTTATGCGTTCTTGCCACCTCCGTAGCCCAACGGTATGAGCTCATGCTTTGTAAACCGGAGGTCGTGGGTTCGAATCTTACGAGGGGACAATGACTTTGTTTTGTTGTTTCTTGGTTGGATTAGGGCAATGTGCTCTGTAATCAGACCACATTGCCCGATTGCCCAAAAAGAAAGACGATCCATGTTGCGGAGATAAGTAGATCACGTGAAAAGTCGGTCCTGCGCCTGATCTCTCTCCGGTCGTGTCGGATATCCGTCCGATTGGGCAATGAGAGTAACGGAACAGAGAGTGCACCTGTGTTTGTGCACTATAATTAGCTAATCATAGATTAGATTAGCCGCTGTAGCCGAAATTCGGTCACGAGGAACTTTATGTTATTTTTATTTATTTTTATGCGTTCTTACGAAAAGTTAATTTTATACATTGTCATTATATGTTTGAGAAGATGCCCACGGCCAGCTTAGAAGGCAAATATTGTTGAGAAAAGCGAGAAACTCAGTGGTTATTCTTTGAAATAATATTTCTTTCAAAATTTAGTATACAATGATTTGTTTTTTCCTGTTTTATAATCCACAGTATTGTTTCCATATTGTTGGGATAGTCAATAGATACAAAGCATTATCCTTAATAATGTTATCATAAAATTTTGTTGTTTCTATACTTAAATAAGTTGCAAAAATTTTCGTTATTAGGTTTCGATAACAGCGTACCGGATGGTGAGAACATTTAACAATCATAGATAGTATTTGGTTTAAAAGTTTTTTATGTATAATAAATTGTAGTCTACTTCAAAATTTAATATTAGTGAGTTCATATATCAAAATAATATATAGTAATATAAAAGCTTTAGCAAGAGTAAGTGTAAAGTTAAATTTCAGAATTTTAGACATATAACTACATTAGGGTAATTTATGTTACTATAAATGTGTTTACTCAACTAGAATGTTCATTTTAGAAAGATTAAATAAGTAGTAAAAAATGTAGATATATCAATCATATGCAGTTCGAACATTGTTATTTATAAGGAAGTACAGCATAGTTAAATTGAATCTAATAAGAATAATTTTTTATTGGATATTTCAATTTAGAAATGTTCTTTTAATTTCGAAAATGGAAAGTTTCTTAATAATTGCTGAAAAAAACTACTAACTAGTTGTAAAAGAATAGTTATTGTCTCCAAAGGAACCTGGAGAGAAATTCATCTGGCTACCATTTAATTCTCATTTTACTTAAATTTATTTTTTTATTTAAACTAATATAAAGATTATAATTGAATACATTTAAATAGACCTTGAAGAACAGTTTATTACCACAGTTTAAAATAATTGTAAATAATGAAGGTATACTTTCTACTATAAAAACATTCTTTAACCCATACAGAACATGAAATGCCCAATATATATATATATATGGAAGGAATACAAATGAGCAAACAATTCACCTGATGCTAAGCAATCTCGTCGCCCATAGACAAACGCAACATCCGGAGAGTTGCGAGTGCGTTGTCAACCTTAGAGATCGGATATAATAGCTTTATTGCATAGGATGGGGTCGGGATTAAGGATTTGGAGAGGATAGGAATAGGAAAAGAAAAGGATGGACATGGCCTTCCGGCATCCCCAAAAGTCATGCATACTTTATATTATGTCGACTTTATAAAGGGCGGTGGTACTTTCCCGGCTGAGCCCGGCCGTAGAAGTGCAGCAAAAGCTGTGAAAAGTTATTATGCTCTACCACCTCTAAAATTTATGTTAATATAAGACTGTTTTGCCAACTTGCAATCTCTCATGTGGAACATATCAAATCAAATAGTTTTATTCAACACAATATATATGACATGTTAATATTCATAATAAAACCATGGAATATTTGTTTATTTTTATTAGAAAATATTTTTTATCAATTAATTAATAGTATATTATTTCTAAGACTTACGCGAATATTTGACATTTTAAATTAAACAAGTTTATGGATTTTATCGCGGTTCGAAACGTCGGGTGATAAAGTTTAAAAATAAACCGCGATAAAATTCAATTATTATATAATAATATTCAAAATAATATATTCACCTGTGCACACTTTTAGGCTGCCCGGCCGCAAAAGCGTGCACAATAGTCCTCAGAGGTGGTGCCGAGCAGTTCTTGGAAGAAACAGAGCGCTCTCTACATGATGCTATTATGATCGTGCGGAGAACTATCAAAAACGATGCAGTTGTGGCAGGTCTGTATCATTTATAATTACTAATGATCGATTCCGTTGTAAAAGAATGTTAAAAAGAGAGCAAATGGTTCACCTGATTGTTTTTATTTTACTTTGTTCAAGACAAAAGTAAACAAAAATATAATAATTACTGACATCTGATACCATGGTCCATGGTTCCAATCCCGCACTTCGACTATTGTTCTGAACTATATCCTAGCACAAGCCTAGAACTCAGTTGGAATGGCTAAGAAATATTACTAGAATTTCAGAAAACTTAGTTAATTTAAAAAAAATGGTTTTACAATGTTAGTTTTCTTTAAAAATCTCAACATATTTTTCATTTGATTCTTTTCTTAATTTTTCATGGACATGGACATTCAAGTTACTTGAGAATTATTGAGTAATTGAAAATATTGATAAAAACCAAAAAATAATAATAAGCAAACATAAGCAGTTAAGTTTAACAAAATAAAAAAGCAAAATAGTGTAGTAAAAACTTATTAATAAATAATTTGTTGTTAAGTAAAAGGTTTGGAACAAAGTAAGGTTTTGAAAGGGAAATGTGGCAAGTCCAAGAGTGAACTATTTTTTATTTAAACTAAATTTGTTTGTGGTGTTGTAACTGATGTAAGAGCTATATGTAAAATGTGCTCTACCATCCGTTAGTGTTTTAAAATGTATACTGATGATATTTAATTTATTTTAATTGACACTGTACACATATACACTATAACTGCATAATATTATCTCTGTATGCTATAATCAGGCATATTGAATGTAATTGGTAATTTTAAGCCGGTTGGCGCAGTGGCTAGGATGTTAGCTACAGTGTGGTAGGTCGTCGGTTCGATTCTCACCAGGAGCAAATAGATAAAGCCCAGTCAGATGGATGCCCTCGGGAGGGGAGAAGAAAAAAGAGTACCACTTTCCGCATCAGAGCCAGAAGCGCTCCGTCACGGAGTTCCAGTCGCCTCAGATGTTGTGAAAGCCTGGCTAGATTACCCGTTCGCAGAGTTGACTATAGGTATAATTTAATTTAAAACTCGCTCTCACATATCAGTCATCTCGTGAGCCAGGTCCAGATATATCCGTTTCTTTTGTGTTTAGCTTTCACGAGGTTCTCGTCAAATGGCATCGTAATGTCGACCAAAGATACCCTCGATACGATATCAGGCTTGTTCGCCAGTATCGCCCTGTCGGTGATGACCGGTCCCAATAGAGCCTGGCGCGGTCATTTTCGAGCAAGGCTTCCAAGTACTTGTAATACAGCAATCTTCGTTCCGTGAAAGCGTATTTCAGGGCGAGCTCCTGATGGAGATTTCCACCATTTTTGGAGAGGCCACTAGGTTGTGCCTGTGCAAGTACTCTGTATTAGAAAGAGGTTATTATTATTTTGGGTGTAAATATCTTTTCTCGTCTGGCTGCGCTTCTAAACATATATATTAAATTATTAACTAATACATATAATTGGAATAAACTTTACATAAATAAATATAGGTCAGCCAGACGGCAGCCCTCGGCAGGGAAGACCAAACGGCCGAGGGTTAGGGCAAAGGGATAGAAACCGTCGAACGGTGCGGGCGGTATCGAGGAGCACCGCTTTCTGCGTTTGAGTTATTATTATTGTATGGTTGTTGCAGGTGGGGGAGCGATCGACATGGAGATCTCGAAGCGCCTGCGCGAGCACTCTCGCAACGTGGCGGGCAAGGAGCAGCTCCTCGTAGCGGCTGCGGCCCGCGCCTTCGAGGCCATCCCGCGCCAGCTGGCCGACAACGCGGGCCTCGACGCCACTGCTCTTCTCAACAAGCTGCGCCAGAGGCACCATGCGGGTAACCGACTGCTAGACTACAGTACGGCCGCGGTGGCCAATCTACTCGGACATCGGCCTTAGCCTCGGCCCTGTTCCTTATGATATATAACTAAGTAAACATAATCTAAAGTTGAATAATTAGTTACGAAACGCATGTTCACCTTGGCAGACACTACTCAGGTTGGGTGAAATATACGCACACACATATGCACATAAAATAATAGTAAAAGACACAGGGAGACTGGTGAGTCACTTACGATATAATACGAGAGCACTCAGTACTCGAGTGTTATTATAACTATGTAATAAAATTACACATACCGTTTTTGACCAAATTTTATAATATATTAATAAATAAAGCGTGGATACGAAAGCGGCAGGAAACATATGGCCAGTTGGCGTAGTACATCGACCCACGCCTTGCGTATTATTTTTGAATATGGCAAGTGACTCCATCCTCCTTACCAATCATCCCGTATAACCAAAATACTGCTGATCCATATAAGGATGTTTGAAAGTATAGGTCCGATCCAATGGACTTGTAATTTAGTGTAGTTACTCTATTAGACGCTCCCTAGGAAATAGTTTTATGTTAGTCCTATTGTTACAACATAGATATTAGATTAAAGGATATTAGGTAGTAAATAAAGAAATAAGTTGAAAATGTCATTTCCTCAACAGGAGACGTGTGGTTCGGCATTGACATCCAGAAGGAAGACATCTCCGACAATTACGTCAACTGCGTTTGGGAACCGGCGATAGTCAAGAGCAACGCCGTGACCGCAGCTTGCGAGGCTGCCACCCAAGTGAGTTTTGGCTTTAGTGGGCTCTTATCCAAGTGGGGGTAGCGTGAAAAATATATTAATATGTGTCAGGGTTAGTTTTTTTAATCAAGTTCAAGAAATCACAGTTCTCAACTTGAATGTTGCTATTTCATTATGTATTTATGAGCCGAGTTTTAAAGACTATTTTTTTTACTGATAGGATATACATCCCAAATGGTCCCACAAAATTATCAGGATCAGTTGTTTGTTTTTCAAATCAAAATAACATACTAAATATGTTGCGAAAGTACACGTTTGACGTGTTTAAAGTCAGTTTTTGTAATACTATGGGAAGAAATTTACTAATATTCACTGCTCTAATAATAATGTCTTCATAATAATGAAATTGAGTTAATTTTTTATAACAAGGAACAAAATATACAGCGTAAAATCTATATAACGACACTCAAGGAACTGTACGTTTTATGGCGTTATACAGAATTGTCATTAAATGGAAAGTGTAACATTGTACGGGAGGCAAGCTAAACCAATCAAAGCCATGTGATGTCAACGCTTTAGGGAGTTTGTCGTTAAATCGAGTGACGTTACATGGAGTTTACACTGTATTTACAAAGCGAAATCACAATATATCTCACTAGTAAATTTAATTAGCTGGTTCTGATATACACTTTTTAATTCTTCAATAGAATTGTGTATGTGTGCATTGGGATTGGAGACCCAACACACCCTGGCAAGACCATGTTGGTTTTGTAATGTTTACTATTTTATATGCCCCCTAATCATATTAGCATATATATTTAAATAACATTTTATTTCTTGCAATCTGTTTCAGATTCTGTCCGTGGATGAGACCATAAAGAATGTGAAGGGAGATGCTCCTCCGCAGATGCCTGGGCGTGGCATGGGAAGGCCCATGATGGGATAAACCACTATATATACCGAAATATTGTCGGGGAGTTCGTTTATGAGATCCCCAAACACTATCATCTTTCGCTTAGTAATCTGCTAGGACCCCAACTTTTAATTTCCAGTATTGAAAAGGAGCACTGAGGAAGAAAATTTTTGTTCATCGGGCTATATATACATTAAATGTTTATGTTCTTGCAATGCTATTTATTTCATACCCAGTAAATGTGAAATTATTATACTTTGTCTAATAACGGAGTCAAAGAAGTTGAACTGAACAAACCGATTTGGGTACTTTCTTAGTATTAATATAAAATGGTTCACAAATAACTAAATAACTCGTATATTAACAGGAAACTGAGCGCACCCAATATAGCATTTTAAGTCTTTTAGGTATTGTGTATGTTAATAAATTATAATAATGTACTAATGAGAGTGTGTTTTATTTCTTTTTATTTTCCTTGCATTTGTCTCTTGACAATTTATCTAAGTTTATAAGTTTTGTGAAAAATTTGGATATTTGAGTGTATAAGGTAATGTTTGAATGATGTCCAATGGTACTTTGCGAAATCTTTTGCTGCTAAGAGAACTCAAGCAATTTAATGACAAATGATTATACAAGTTTATTTTCATAGAAAACTACGAAAACCGACTTCAAACGCCTTAGAAGTATACTTTCGAAACATGTCTTCTCCGTTTAAAAACAAATTACTGATCCGATTTTCTGAAAACTTAGAGACCATTTCGAAAGTTATACATAAAAGAATAGACATCCGAATTAAGAACCCTTTTCCATTTTTGAAGCGGTTAAAGACAGCCACCAAAGCTCTATTATAACCATTCATATAAGAAAATTCCAGATATATAACCAGCCAAACAAAACTATTCCCAAAATTGTATCGTCACCCTTCTTTCGTACTGACAAAACATTGTTATAAGCTTAACAAATTAGATACTCAGAAGATACAAAAAAATAACACGTTTTAACCGACTTTGAAAAAGGAGGAGGTTCTCAATTCGGATGTTACTATATTTTTAATCTGTGTTCGCGCCTATCTCTATTTATGAACCGATTAATTAAAATGAGATTGGTAGTTTGTTTTTAAAATAAAAATGACGAAATAGATACATTTCGAAAGTACACTTCAGGTGTTTGAAGTCTGTTTTTGTAATTTTCTGTAAAAATGAACGGTGCCATCGTAGAGTACTACCCGGCCCTATTCTATCCAATAAACACCTTATATGAAAATTCCCAGGTTGAAAAGGCACTCGTAACTCTCCAGATGTTGTGTGTGTCTATGGGCGACGGAATCACTTAACATCAGGTGAACCGTTTGCTCGTTTAATTTCTTTTCAATAAAAAAAGAGGCATAGGCCCTTTGGTTAGTGCCCGTAGACCGTGAGCTCGAATCCAGCCGAGAGACGACTCGTGTTATTTCTTATTGTATGTAATCCTAACTCATAATGATGTACGTAATGCAAATATTAAGAACAAACATAGATTAATTCTTCCTGTAACAAAACTATTTGGGAAATTTTTACAACAAAATCGTTGAAACTATTCCGTTAATAAATTCAAGAAACGTCTTAAGGAACGTTTGTGTGTTAAAGATTATTGTAATATTAATGATTACTTGAATGATAACAAACCCTGGGAATGAACTACACTAAACACTCTTTGACATATATTATTGTCTATTATTAAACATTTATTAGAAAATACTTTTAAAAACATATTAGTCCCGCAGAGTTTCTTACTCCAGTTCTTTTAGGTCAATGGCTTTCCTTTCGAACCGGTGGTAGATTTTTATGTCAATCAATGAGCAGTGATATCACTTCTATATTGAATAAAGATATTTTGATTTTAACCCTTTGAGCGCCGTTACGTTTTATTATTATTATGGGTCGACAAGCCCAAAGTGAACCTTTACCTCCGACACGAGTTGGCGCCACTTTTTTCGATTCTCTGCCGTCTCCTATCTGTTGCGGGATTGAAGATTGCGCAAATCCTTAACCCTTTTTTAAATCATGCGACATTACAACGAAGAGTAAATTGTTTAAAAATATGATGATGACATATGTATATCCCATTTTTATTGAATTACTTTTGCTGTTTTTTTTTCAAATTCAAATATTTTATTTCCCATAAATAGGGTTGCATAGATGTTTATATTAATGTCTGTAACTTATCTTATTTAGCCATATAAAACAGCTTGAAAATTTTGGAATTAGCATATTAACTTCCTAAGCCATGTGCATTAAATATAAATGACACCATTTTATTCCCAGTACTTGAAAAATTTATGTGAAATACCACATGTTGATCATAACTACAACTATATATAACATTCAAAATAATAGTCCGAATATTACTATGAAATAATAAAAATGTAATGTGAATTAAGATATTTAGCCAAAAAAACTTATAGCCTCATATATAAAAGTATTCCAAAGAAATTTATAAGCACGTCTTCTTCTTAAGGTGCCTCTCCAACAAGGGAAGGTCAGCTGTCAGCTAAGCAAAGTCCTCTCTACTCTTAGCTCTGGGAATAGCTGAGCTGCACCAGCTATGCTGGTCCACTCTCGGATGTTTCTTAGCCAAGATAAGCACATATTTATCTAAAAACTGAATAAATAAATAGACTGTCATCCACCGTACATTATTTTTTTTTTTTATGGAAAGGAAGACAAACGAGCAGACGGTTCACCTGATGGTAAGCGATCCCGTCGCCCAAACGCAACATCCGAAGAGTTGCGAGTGCGTTGTCAACCTGGGAGATCGGGAATAATAGGTTTATTGGATAGGATGGGGTCGGGATTAAGGATTTGGAGAGGATAGGAATAGGAAAAGAAAAGCGTAAACATGGCCATCCGGCATCCCAAAAAGTCATGCATACTTTATTTTATGCCGACTTTATAAAGGGCGGTGGTACTTCCC
>JAOCPS010115883.1:0-15306 GCA_025505425.1 Graphium colonna | reverse complement strand
ACTAATTTTGTGTTCTGCAAAATCTTGTCTGATTTGAAATCGGCGCTAGTTCCTTTTTATGAGGTGTTGTGTTTTGTATTGCATTTTCCCCTATTTTTGGTACACCGCACCATTTTGGGCATTAGGCAGGCGAGATTCCCAGGCCTGAAAGCTTAAGGAAAAGAGTGTTATTGTTGAATTAACTAATTAAAATGTACCTTCGTTTAGATAGCATTAGTTCCGTTTATTTGAGAACAAATATACAAAAATAAATAAAAAAATATATTTCAAATAAATAATAACATCGTCTTATAACGTAGCTAATTATCAACACCATGTGAACATTTTAGTTGTCATATCTTTGACTGTTTCTTATGCATATAAATGACCTGTTACTCATCAGTAATATTCAATTGCTATGCAGATGACTACTAATACCCGGTATACCAGCCGGGCAAATATTTCTTAGTACTGTGTCCCACAGAAAACACAAGTTTGCACATTCACCGCTAAAAAGAAACGATTTTTCGTATATCCTCGGTTCGCAAACACTCCCCTGGTTGCCACACCATTAATCGGAGTTTTTGGCGTTGACATATCGAGTAATGTCCAATTGCGCGGTTAGTTGGAAAGGTAAGTAAAGTTAGCTTCGATGAAGCTTAGCGTCCACAGTAGAGCGAGTATTCTATCTTATGCTGTTATTTAAAGCGTTTTTTAAAATTGTTACATAAAGCGCAAGTTCACTTCCTATTAGAATACTGTTCTCATTTCTGGGCTGAGGCCCCTTACTACCATCTCCTGTCATGTAACCGCTTTCAATGTCGACCCTGGCGAATTGTTGACGATCGAGCTCTTTCCGGTCGGCTTGACACCCTGGCTCTGCAAAGGGCTGTCCCATCTCTATGCGTTCTCTATCGTGTTTACCACGGGGAGTTTTTCATGTAATAGTTTGGATTAATACCTGCTGCTACTTTTGCTCAACGTACTACGCGATAAACCATCCAACGCCATCGACACCAACTTTGTGGTTGGCGGTCCACAACTGTGCAATTTCGACTACATTTCCTGCCACGCACGATTTCCTTGTGGAATGAAATGTGGCCAGCGGTATTTCCGGACCAATACGAGTTAGGGACCTTCAAGAAACGAGCGTTCTTATACCTCAAAGACCAGCAAAGCTCTTGTATCTCCTCTGCTGTTACAGGAGTCCATGGGCAGTGGTGATCACTTAAAATAAGAAGAGCCGTCTGCTCGTTAGCCTCCTTCTCTATATAAAAAATAAATAAAACGACAATTTATTACAAATATTTTTGCTACAAAAATGCAAAACTGTCTTAAATATAATAAAAATATATTTTATTTTATTTTTAGGAAATAATTTTTAAATCGATTTTAAAGAATATTGCATGGAACTCATTTTAAAGTATAACCTTACAAATATATATTTTTTTAAATTGGTCTACAATTAAAGAAGATATTGCTTTAACATTTTCAAAAAAATTAAACGTAAGCTTTATGGCTTACATTACGAGATGTACTGGAGGTGTTTCTAATAGAGGAGATAAATTGTGCGCGTTAGCCGCAGTTTATTGTACGATCGCCAAAAAATCTTGCTTTCCACCTTAAGGGCTATTTATCTTTGCAGGATCTGCTCTGACCAGTAGGATCCCCAATGGTTCTTTTGTATCTGCCCACCAATAGAATTACAAGGAAAACAAGAACGCAATACAAAAACATTTCTGTGTTTATAAAAATACTAAATATTATTGTAAAAGATCAGCATTAGTATTGTTATGAATTCAAATTTAAAAGTTTGTAGAAATTTTTGCAAGCAAAACACTTTTAAAATTGGAGCGGAAGCGAAATTTTTTGCGATGGTACATTTAATATAAACTTTACATGAAACAGCATATTTCTCGAATTCGAATGTTCTTCGACTAAAATGAATAGCGTACTTCAATTGGAACCAGAGATCTAAAAATAATGCTATGGAAACGTAAGAATTTTCTATGGGAAATCCGAACTTGCGTATGCTTGATGACAAATCTGGGCATCGATACCTTTCTATTAAAAAATAAGCAAATTGATTGGATAGAACGGCGTGATGATCTCGCATTAAATTTCATAAATTCTTCTAATATATAGTTAATATTTTCGTGACGTTAAAGGACTTTCCCCTCAAAATTTTACTATGTTCTCGTTTAAAAAGGCATCACCGAATTTAAAAGCAGTTCAGCAAGTTGAGTGCTCCCAGTGCTCACCGGGTGGAAATTATGCATTAAGTGGAATAATCTTTAATCTTAAATAATAATGACCATAAAGCTTTCTACTTTCCCGTGGGGCTCTAAACTTAACTCTAAGCGAATAAATATTATACTCATAAATATGCCTATGTGATCAACTAGCTGTTTTCATTACAAAAGTTGCTTTTGAAGAAATATATAATAATAATAATAAATTCGAATATATAATAATAAATTCTACACCCATTTAAATTTCTATAGCATTTCTTTATCGAATTTGAAATTTATAAAAAACATTTTTGAAATTTTATGCTAAAATACTGTCCCCTTAATGAAGTTTATATAAATATTATGTATATTTTAGAAATAATATATTGTTTTATTTTTCGCGAATAAATCTATTTTATATATTCCGTCGTATTTATATTCGTTTTTAATTCTTGCACATGAACTCCTTTATTCCTTGAAATACTCAAATTTCTAGTATACGTAGATTGAAGACGTTAAAAGATATTTCTTTAACTATTATATTATGCTGAAACTCAAAAATAAACTATCATTACAACAATATACATTTCATAGAATCGTATTGTTAACGTATTGCATTCCAATGTTATGACAAACATGCAAAAAACAAAGATCCTAGAAATAAATGGGGAACTGCATATCGATAATAACCCACCGGTTGCTATTGCATATTTCTGTACGTTGGGTGCATTACGAGCTCCATTGAATTACAAGTTATCACTTGGTTTAAGCAGAAATTACACTTGTTGAAATATTGGAGGTAAAATATTCCGGGAAATTTTTAACTCATCCGAAAAATTATCAATTCGGTTGCTTAAATTTTTTCGGGTATTTTCGTGCGTATCTCTTAAATTTATTTTAAACCCATTTTAAACATTCTTTTTTATTCGATAGTTGATACTTCCGCAATGGTTCCATAAATTTTTCAGTCGGTTTTGCTATTTGGTTCTTTTAATTAATATAATAGAAATAATATGTCTCCAAAGTACACTTTTATAGAACCTGAAGTTTTCGTAATGTTTTGTGAAAGTAATCTTCTTCAATATTATGAATAAAATATAGGTAACAAAAATAAGATTGTATTAATTTATTTTACACTCATATTAATGGTACAGTATAATCGCCAACGTAGCCTAGTGATATGGGCCCCTGCTTTGTAAACCAAAAGTGGATTCGAGCCCCCTTGGGGTTAGGGCAATGGGGGCTGATTACCCTAGTGCCTAAAAGAAAGATGATTCATGAGTCGGATTGGCATATAAAAAGTCGGTCCTGCGCCTAATCTCTCTCCGGTCGTGTCGGCTATCCGTCCCAACGGGCTTTGAGATTTGGGGAACGGAGAGTGCACCTATGTCTAGGCACACTATATTTTTGCATTATAATATCTCCTGCGCAGTTGGATGATTTCTGAGATATTCGGCGGCTGGGAACAAAATCTGGCTAAAAGGATTTTATTTATCAAATAGTATAAGCAAAAAATATTTAGGTACGTTACCGCTGGTGGTAGATTTAATGTGGAAGTCTCTTGAGATCCATGCATGCATGTAGCATGGAAAAGAGATAAAAAAGAGTATTAAACTTTAAGTTCCTTTAGAATACCCATACATATTTTAATCCAATCTAAAGAAAACCATGTCATTTTAAGTGTAGTAATGTTATATATAGTAAGTACAATGTGCAATTTTTAGCACAGTTTCGTGCTACTGGGGTGTGCCATAGATTCATCGACAAAAGCTATTTCAGACTTATCATTTGATGGGGATTTTTTGTAAGAAAACAATTTACTTATTACCTTAATTTACTTACACATACGTATGTTGTGAATACTAAATATTTTTTGTCTTTTAAACGCAAAGAAAGAAAACTCGTTAAATCGATAAAAAAGTAATTTTATTGTAACAAACTGTTGAGTCAATAAAGTCCCAAATTTAATAATGAAAGTAAGAGTGTAGATTAAAAGGAAAAGTTTTTGATTTTATAGGTTCATTTTAGGGATAATCACATATTCGAATTTACGTTTTCGTAACTGGTGATATGAATCTGATTAGAATGGGATCAATATTACAAATCTTTCGCCATATATATTATTATATTGTGGGACACTATTCGATTAATTATTACGACATTTATTTAAGCAACGGTGTTATTTTTGAAAATTAATAATTTAAATTATTTAAAAACACATGCAATAAGCAATTACACCGTAGAATGTATGTTAATGAATAATCAAATCGTTTAGCCTTTTAGATAGTATATCACTTTTAAAATTTATGCAAATATTTGACATTTTAATCAAACAAATTTCGAGATTTATACTATAAGTATCTACTTGATGTAAATTTAATTTTTGAGCTGACTGGCATACAGGATACATCTACCTGTGACCATGAACACTGTAAAGGGTTCGAAGCGGGTTGATAAAATTGATAAACATTCAACAACGGTGAAATCCGTAAACTTGTTTGATTTATTTTTTTAAACTGACCGAATAAACTGTAATATAAAAAAAATAATTTTCACAGCCAAAAAAAATAAATAAAATAAAACCTGATATAATGTTACTTTTGTTTAATGAATCAAATCAAATGCTGAAGAAAAGCTTAGTGTAATTTAAACAGCTTAGCCTTGTGGTTTAACCGGTCTCATCACTTATTCTTATAAAATTCGACAGTTTAGTTCTTTAGCAGTTCAGTTTTTTAGCAGTGTCATGTTTTAAAAGAAAGTTTATTGCTATCCTGGGTAGTCAGTTTTATAAATCTAAAATATTATTCTCCATTGTTCGATCCTAGTATCTATACCTATTACGAAGCAAAGATAAATCCTACAATATGAAATGTCTCAACTATAGATCGCTTTTATGTAGACTCTTGACAAACAGCTTGTGTATTTATGTGTTGAATATAGTGCTGATTAATTTTTTTTCATACTTTTCATGTACACCATTTGTTTTTTTATATACTTCTGCTTAGAAAATGCAAACTTGGAATATCGTATTTTTTTACGAATGTGAATTGTTCCACCGTGGCTAAATAACAGCGGAGGGTTAATGATATGTATGGGGAAGTTTTGTAAGCATTTTTGGTTCCAACATGTTCGTGATAAAGATTTCGATTTCTGAATCAAATAGAAGTGAACGCTGAGGAATTAAAATTGAATATGGAAGCGGAGTCGGTGCGCAAAAAATCTAAATTATTGGCAGGCTTTGGTGCGAGTGAAAGAACGATTTTTTATCGCTTGAAACAAACTGGAATAGTGAAAAACGCTCGAGAAACGGGTACCGTGTGAATTGAGATAGCACAAGCAAAGCAGCAATAAAAAGTTATTTTTCGTGTTCGCGCGGGATTTTTGATTGTTGCGGTACATTTCTCAACTGTCAAAATGAGCACTATATAAACTTACTCCCACAAAATTTATATCAACAGTTTGTTTATTATAATATAAATAATAATTTTCATGGTGAACAATATGGATTTACTTTAGACAAATCAACAAATGATGCGGGAATCGTTCTCCTTAATTATATGTATCTGAAAGTCTTTGCACATAAAAAGTTTCGTACATAAACTATTACGGCATTCGTAGCGCTGCCTTAAATAAAAAAAATTGAAAATTTTACTTAATTATGTTAATTCTTTGGGATCTGTATGAAAATGGGTGCGTATAACGTTGTGTGTAGGTTATGATCACCCATTTGCTGACAACACTTCGCTGACAATATTGTTATTTAGTGATATAAATATAATTAACTATGTAAGTAGGTAGAAAAATGCATTTTACATGAACTCTACTGATTTACCATTATCAATTTAATATTAAATATATCCAATTCAGTACTACCAATTTAAGAAGACAGAGTATTAGTTTCATATTAAATAATGTATTTCTTAACTTCTGATTACACTCAGCTTTTGGATTTTAATCTCCATTGGAGTCCCCATCTACCTCTCGTGAAAGCTCCCCAGTTGTGAATAGCTCTTTCGCAGTTATGTTAGATACTGCGTGACTGGTTATTTTAGTAATTTTCACTGTATTTTGTCATAACAAACTTTCTTCAAAAGAGAAATCCCAGGAGTCTGTAACATTGGGGCTGACCTAAAAGATCTTTTTATAAAAATTAATGTACTCACTGTTATTTTACAATAAATCTTATAGTACTTAAGCTTTATTATATAAGTAAAGGTGTTAGTATCAGAAAGAATTTCGCAATATAAAAGATATTTTAATTTTAACAATGTACTTGGTGTTTACGAAAGTGTTAATAAATGGATCTCGTTGTCAATAACAAAAATATTTTTTCGATTCTAGAGATTTAGATTTTGTATAGACGTGATTACGATATTATATGTATGGATGTAGGTTACAATAGGAATATCACAATATGAGAGATATTTCTAGCTTTAACTCGGTTTCGACACTGCCATTAAATACAAAGCAAGCGCAGGCCGCAGTACAATACTCGAGTAGCCACTATAAACCAATGCAATGCTATTTGCATAATCAGTGCATTAAACTGGTTTCGTTTTCGAATAAAATTATATTATTTTCATACTGCGAAAACAGGAGAGTGTGTAGAAGTAACAAAGACTAACGAGGTAAATGTTACAGTGTTACACAGAAATATAAATCACAATACGAACTTAATACATTTGTTGTAAGTCAGGGTAACGTCCTTGGTCCGCATTTATTCTTAATTTATATAAACCATCTATCTAATATCACTAAAATCACACATATACACTGCAGGTGAACGATATAGAGTAAAAGCCAAATAGTTTCCCCACTTTTCAAATAAGCTTTATTTTCAAAAAAATATGAGCATGTTAAAAAATATTCAGTATGTATCTCAAAATATAGGTCTTTTTTCTTCTATAGTAGTAGTATAATAGTAGCCTATTTTTGTATACATAATGAACAATGGTTTTAAATAAATTGTATTTTATTTAAATCATCCCTTAAATAAGGGATAGTTGCCTACTGTTAACGTGACGACCGAGCTTGCTGATTTTGATTTACAAGCCATTTATTTGCATAACACTTAAATAAATTTAATAAATTCTAGGCTTCTTTATTAATAAGTGTGATTGCTCTGTTTGCAAAGCGGATACAAATTGACACAAGATGCGGCAAACGAATGAAGTGATTTTGTATTAGACTGATATTCTCTTGGACGCGGTCATAAGAAAATAAACTTTTACTTTGTTTGCGAATGAATTTTATCAAATGGTTTAAAAGTTGGCTTAGCGACCTCTTTCGTGTGTTGATAATTAACTCGGTGACATTTTACTTATTTACAACTTCGTTAAATTCATTACGCAAGTGATCCAATAAAATTCATTTTAATCGTTCATTTCCGATGAAAATGAATCAGTCTCAGTATCATTAGTAATATTTTGCGGGCGATAATATAACTGTTGTATGCAGTTAATTATAGCATCTAGTTTTCTAATTAAGACTAGACGATGGATATCTACTGAGCTAAAAGATTCAACATCCTTAAATACTATTTTAGATATTTTTGCACAGAACTGATGAACAAGATAAAATGTAAAACGTCTGACCTATAGTAATGACTGTAACATAAATCGTTTGTTATGCACTAAATTACACAAAAGCACACAAACATTCGAACTGAGAACTTTCCCCCTTTCTTGAAGTCTTTCGTTTTTTATGTAAGCGGGGAGTGGTGATAGTGCTATAAGTTGCGCTTACCTTCACTTCTTCAAAAATATTAAGAATGAAAACGAACTTCAAAGGAATTATTTATTTTACAACATATATGTATATAGCGGAGAAATATGTAATATTATGTTGATAGTGGGCGTAGCGAATATGAAACCCAGTTAAAACCGAATTTAAAGTGAGAACGGAGCGTGCAATATTTTCAAAATATATGAAGGCCCAGTAAATGTGTTAAGGATCCGGCTTGAAGACCAGAAAATATGTTAGAGCAGTGACCAAGCTAAATGAATCGAAGACGCTAACTTGAGGCAAGCGGATTTATGTGGCTGATATGCCAACATGGAACGATGAGTGGGTTAGGTTGGGACAGACTAACCTCTTCTTTCTTCCGCACTGGCAAACTGCAGTGTTCTGCTCACTGGTTGTGGTAGCTGTTCCCTTCACCAACACTCGCTAACCTTCAATAGCTAACTGGAAATGCGGCGATTTAAATATGTGGCGTATGCAGAAGCTTATTATGGCGTTAATCTTCGATGAATAAGAGTCCATAGATGGAATTGCTAGTGGATACAATCGCTAATGCGTCCGTATGATTTAAGTACCAACGACCAAAAGAGAGCATTGCCCGTTTGTGCATAGTGGAGGACCGTAGAGCGTCATTTGACTAAATATTAGCAAAAATGAGGGTATAAGATAGATAAGTGCCACTGCTAGTGGCGCGAACACCTTCTATGGAGGGTAGCCTAGTGTGAAAAATGAAGGAAGGCTACATGCAGAGATTGTAACTTCGGTGTGATTTATGTTTTGGATAAAAAAAATGATATCAATTAAAGTAATCTCTATTATTAATTTAGGTCTATATTTTTTTTTGTTTCAATTCCTTTAAGACAAGAGCTAAACTGCCTTTTTTCCAGCTATTGATGCGTGGCACCCTGCCTGATTTTCGCTTGTTTGCGAGGCAATTTGCTTCTCTAGAATTACTACATAATACAGTTAATTAGAGACTTACTTTATTTACAGCAAGCGAGAGTCAAAGAAAATTCGAAAAAAAACAACATAAAAATTAAATCCGTCTTTGCTAATATAAAAAAATCATGACTCTTAGGGGCAGCTATCTGCGGATACTTGCCCTTTTTATTTAATAAAATATATAATAATTATTTAGTAGTAAAACATGTATTTCGACTGAAATCATGAACGATAATAGTACAATATAGAGAAAAGGTTAAACAATAAAAATCGAATAGTTAATTTAGACAAAACAAAATTTATCAATTTTAATGAAATTGAATTTGACCTAATATAAAATGGGCAACCTTAACATGTTACATTTTTAGGCATAACATTTGATAATAAAAAATTAGGAAGTTTACATATGCTTTAAACAAATTGAATAAAGTAGCTATAAACAAGCTGCAATAACGACATGCTTTTAAATCCTCTAATCTATTTTTACGTATATACTTTTAGTTTGGGGTAGCACAACCAAGGTTGATAAAGTATTTTTGGTTGAAAAAAGCCCTTTATATTGTTTCTTCATATACCTCATGTAAGCCACTCTTTTATTCTTTAGGTATTGTATCCGTGCCCTGTTTGTATATTTTATAAATGGTAAAATTCATCAAATAACACCATGAGTAGGTATATGGCAAAAATAACGAAATAACTCAAAGACTGAATAACAAACCAGCCAAAAGAATGTCGGTCACGTGCATGAAGGGGTTCCGTAGTAATCCGATAGTCCATTCGACTGCTTTAGGATATAAATACCGACAATAATTTCATTTTGCAGTTGATTACATTCATTTTGTTAGGACGATAGTAAGTGCATAAGTTTTTCGCGCAAGCACAGGCCATTACACACTCAACTTTTTTGATTTAAATGCGTTGTGGCACAGGCGTTTTTCAACGAGTTCAAGCAGGATGTTAAAAAAGAAGTTGTTATTCAGTTAATGTATCAATTATCCCAAGCTTTTGAACTTTAATTTCATATATTTCACTTTATTTAAATAAATTTAAAGGTATCTATAAACAATAGCAGATCCAATTAAGTGTTTTGGGAGCTTTGTTCATAATGTTATTGCCTTTATAATTTTAAAACTAAGTGTAAATTTAATTAGAACATACGTATTATTACAATATTCTAATAAATTTGTGAAAGTTACAAGTTAAGCTATAGATAAGAACTTCTATGAAATAGGGGTGAAATAAAGGCCACAGCGTTACTGCTTTTGACCTATGTAAGTCGCTATAATGGATCATAAATTTATAGGATTTATGCGGGCGTTTGAGATAAAGACAAGAGTTCGGGATAACAATGGAGCTGAGGGAGTTTTAAAAGAAAGTTGTTTGACACCTTTAGACATTGCAGTGGGCATATAATTTGTACCTTACTATATTTTAATTTATTCGCTGAAATCATAGATATGGTTTTAGCTATGTATATCAAGCTGAAGTGACCATTGTATTTTAATTGCGCCTTAATGTATTGCTAAAAGTTATTAAATAAGTTTATTAGTGTGTAGTTTATTCATATATTCATTTGCCTTCACGTTCGATAATATTTCTAAAATAGGCGTATGTTGGAATAAAGTTTTCTTTTAGTGATAATTGTTATTCATTTTGTTTGCCATACTTTAATTTAAATTTTAAATTTTTCATTGAATATTCCACTGCAGGTGTTTAAGTTCACCAGCATCAAGGTCGTTATCGATGGTGCATGCTCCGACGCAAAGACTGTGAAAGCTGGTGTCCCACAAGGCTGCGTGCTATCTACCACACTGTTCCTTTGTTGCGCATTTGCAACATTCATTGTTATGCAGATGACAGTACTGTAGACACCTTTTATACTAGCCGGGCAAATATTTCTCAGAATGGCGTCGAGTAGTGCCGGAACAAACTTGTGTCTGAAATCGAGATTTTGCTTAGCAAAATCTCAGATTGGGGTCGACTGAATCTAGTCCAATTCAACCCCCAGAAGACACAAGTTTGCGCGTTCACCGCTAAAAAAAACTCTTTGTAGTGTCTTCTCACTTTAAGAACACTTCCCTGGTTACCACAGCTTCGATCAGAATACTCAGCGTCGACATATCGAGCGACGTACAGATCCGCGGTCACTTGGAAGATAAAGCCAAAATGGCGTCTAGAAAACTTGGCGTTCTCAGCAGAGCGAGACAGTACTTCCAGCCGAGTCACCGCATGCAACTTTATAAAGCGCAAGTTCGGCTACATATGGAATACTGTTCGCATCTCTGGGCTGGAGCACCTCTTTACCAGCTTTTTCCATTTGACCGCATCCAACGTCGAGCTACTCGAATCGTCGATGACTCAGTTCTTTCCGATCAGACGTAATTAGTTGATTATCGAGAGATATTGCTTCTCTCAGCATTTTCTATCGATCTATGTACCACGGGGAATAATACCTGCTGCTAAGTTTGTGCAGCGTACAACGCGACATACCACCAAGTACAATCGCTACATTTTTGATGGTTGGCACGACACCTTTGTGGAATCAACTGTCACCAGGGGTATTTCCGGACCGATACGACTTAGGGACCTTCAAGGAGAGAGCCTATTCTTGCCTTAAAGGCCGGTACCACTCTTGCAACTCTTCTGGTATCGCGGGATTCCATAGGCGGCGGTAATCACTTACCACCAGGAGAGCTGCCTGCTTGTTTGCCTCCCTCTCTCTATAAAAAAAATGTGTCACCCCACTTCCCAAGAAAAATTGTTTAAATTTTTATGTGCCGTCGCTATTACTGATGAGCGAAAGCTAACGCGTTGACAAATTGCAACTAACCTACCTTACCTATATAGTCTGAAGTAATTTAATCACTGATTTTGTGACAAATTAAAGCACAGATTCAAAAATAGGTTAGAAATGAAAGGCGATCGAGTAGCAATCTGAGAGTTAAAATTAGGTAAGTAAGTGTCTTCTCACGTAATTTACATCGACGCCCCGTAGAATTAAAAAAATATGTTTCTTTTTTCAGAAGCAAATCATTTGCAAAAATGTTCAATACAAGTAAACACATATATTTCAGTTGTTGTTTATAATTGTCTCGGTTTTTGAGTGAAAATATCACCGAATTTCTATATACACTCAATAAATTGTCTTACGCTGATGATACCCTAATGATATTAAGCTGAAACACATGGGAAGAGACATATAGATTTGCTCCAATTGGCTTTGATGCTGTTAATACGTGGTTACACCATGTTACTTAAAAAAATAAAGTATCTACGTTTTCGTACGTAGATCAAAAACTTATTTAGATGACAGTCATAAAATAGCGGTTAAATTTTCCTCGCTTAGTGTTGATTTTTATGATAATGTTAGTAAGTTGTTGACGCCCATAAAAAATTCATTCCCGGTCTATCTCAGCATTACCCTTGACGAAGAGCTTAGTATTAAAGAGCATATCATAAGTTTGTTAAGGAAAGTGCGTACGCTAAGCAATATATTTAGACTACTAAGGCAATCGGCAAACTGAGAGATAGTTAAATTAGCATACATTTCACTTTGCCAATCTATTTAAAATTACTGTCTCAACCTGGGGTCTCAAATCGTCTACAGGCACCAGCAATCCTAAACTATTTACATTAAATATATTTTAAAAATATTCTGTCTTAACCTGTTATTATTTACTTCTTACAGTATATTTAGTTGTGGTAAAAATAAAAATATTTTTATTATTTATTTTTTTATTATTATTTAAAAGTTGTGACAAAATCGATCCCGGGGACTATATGCATATATTAATACTGCCATCTTTAGGTAAAGTTTTTTAAATGCTATTATAAAATCAACAAAAAGCAAATTTTAATGCAAATAATATTTTCACAATGAGCAGTATGGATTTACAAAAGGCAGGTCTACAACCGACGCGGGAGTCGCACTTCTTAATCATATATTCAATATATGAGAAAAATCTCAAAATATATTTGGTGTTTTTTGTGATCTATTAAAGGCATTCGCTGTGTAAAACATCATATCTCCCTTAATATAGATACTTAAGCTAAATCATTATGGAATTCGCGCAGCATCTCTTGATCTCATCGCCTCCTACCTAAGTAATAGGACTCGAAAGGGTCAACATAAATGATGTAAAGTCTTTGGGTTTTCTGCTGATTGTGGGTGTTACGCAGGTGTCTATTTTGGGCCCAAACCTATTTTTAGTTGACATAACCTTTTTATAAAAAGGAGTAATGCAATATTATCTTAATATTAGTACTTCTAATAAAGTACTTCTGGTTTACGCTGATGGTACTTCACTCATATACAAATCAAACAGAATGTTGACAAATTATAACGAAGTTAATAGTGCACTGTCTCGTTTACTTTACTGGTTTACAGTTAATAGCCTAGTGCTTAATGCAAAAAAAACTAAATGTATTAGTGTCGCTCTTCCTAATGTACGAAAGCAGAATATTAGTGAAGCATTAAATAATGAACTCCTCAAATCTTCGGATTCTATGACATTTCTAGAAATTACAATCGACTCAAATCTTCAGTAGAATCTATACTTATCTCAGTAGAAAGACACCGCTCGATTAGTTTTTTTTTAGCTATTTTCACAGTATATCATCTTAAAGCATATTACTGTAGGGCAGTGCAGCAGATATTAAAATAATTTTTATACTGCAAAAAAGTGCTGTTCGTAATATATATATATATACTATCGTTATCGTAACATTTTATCCGTTAGGCAAGATATTAATTGTTTCAATATTTTATTATATTATTATTTGCATCTATAATAGAATTCCACAAACAATATTAGGCTTCCCTTTTGATTAATTAAAATGTAAAATTAAAAATACACTTTTAAGAATTACTTGTTATAGCATTGCTGAATACTTTAATGTCAGAACTGTGTGGTCATAGTATTGTTGTTTCTCTCTTAGGTTTAAGAGCAAATCATTGTATACATACAATTGTGAGCCAAGTCATTTCAAAAGAGCAATTGCTGAGTTTTTTGCCAGCTATTCATTTGCCTATATGAATAAACATATTTTGATTTTGTTTTTATCTGATGAAGAGAATCTAGTCAATACATGGGCTACTCGGGACGAATGTGACCTCGGTTGATTATGAGCAGCTTGCTGCTTTGTTTGCCCATTTGATTACGATGACGAGGAGATCGCCTGGTGCACCCTGTACTAGTTCTCCACTAGCTCCGTTAATTGAGAAACGGGGGGCAGTACCATAATTTATTTTCATGATATCTGGTCCTTCTGTGAAAACATATTCATTAAGCTTATGCATATTTAGTGTTATACCATATAATTAAGTTAAACCTTCTTCGAAAAATTATCAGCACTCGATTTAAAATTAACGGTGCTGTCAACATACATAATAGTACAAAAAAGGACGTAGTTAGTATTATTAATTTATAGGTAGAGTTAATTTATATCATATAGGTATTATTAATTTATATCATGACATCTATGTACATTGTGAGGTTGCAAATAAATGAATATGAATATAAATACGATAATACAAACAAGAAAATAAACATTCCTAGATCAGTAATCTTTTCTACGAAGTGTTAAAATTAACAAATGAATTCCATTAAGGAGAAAAATATAAATCACGCCTCTTTTTTTTCTTTACAAATTCGAAGATTTATAAGTGACTGAGGTTAACTATTATTCACTCCATGTGTGGTCACTCGGTCTGTAACTATACGCCGCTGAATAAAATACATGACAACATCACAATATTAATGTTTTAATATACTCTGAGAATTCATTTTCAGACTTACGCCGACGTCTGAATTCTATTTATTGTTCAGCCCAAACGCAATAATAGTAACTGTTATTGCCTTTGTACAGAAAATGTTTTTTTTTCCACATATTTACAGACGTTTCTGTTGTATGATTCACAAACTGTTACAAAAATGATTACAATGAAATTACAATTTACTTAACACTGATGCTCTAGTGCTTATTTCTGATTTATTTAATTCCTTTCGACTATGTATTTTTTCTTACATCACTTATCACAAATGAGTATATTAGTCGTAGATTTAAACATATAAAATAAAACAAAAAAAGAGTTGCATGGTTGATCTTTACTAAAATTTTTGCTTCTTACATTTAACGGCCATAAGTCAAATTATAAAATGCTAAGTTTGCTGTTTATACCGCTCCTGCTATCAATATCTTTTGGATAAATTTGCCAGAATACTTAATTAAATTAAAAAAATGTAAAATGTAAATATGGGTATAATATTTAATATCGAATATTCGAAATATTCCGCAACAGCATTATGGTCAATAAAATAATTATATCAGGTATATTATGATCAAATCAGATCATGGATTGTGTATAACATGATTTATAGCAGAGTATATCAGAGTATATCTGCAAAACTTA
>JAOCPS010115774.1:0-15307 GCA_025505425.1 Graphium colonna | reverse complement strand
ATTGAGGTAGTGTCATCGTAACTTCTAGAACTAGTTCCAGAGCAAATAAGATTATTACTATTACAAAAAGTTGTTAAAATGTTTAAAGTTTTGTAATACCTACGTACCTTATTTCATCAGTAAATATTTTTAACTATAATATTATAAATGTGAATGTTTTATGCTTTAATGTGTGTTACTACACCGAGCAAAAACAGGGTGAATGGATTTAAATGAAATTTAAGACACAAATAGTGCATTACATAAAAATCATGTATCATGGGAGTTTGGACGAATATGAACAAAAAACACGCGTGTAAAATCGCTAGAAGCAGCCAGCTTACTAATAAAATGAAGACATTATATACTACCAATAACTGAATATGATTTTTCTTTAGCAGTCCGTTAATACTGTCCGCTAAGTTTGAATTTGCCCCTTGCTGAAGTCCTCTCGGAGTTAGAGTTACTTCCCGTTCACAAGTATCTAATTGGGAGAGAGCTTGTTATAGAAACTGTAATTCTTTAAAGATCCGTATTAATGGCCTCTCTTCAAAGCTTTTTCTCATGTATTTTATATTTTGCCTTTAAATTGCTCGGTAATTTAATCTTTTGGCGATTTTGCTATTAAAAAATTTTGAAGCAAATTTATATACATATTTTTGTTGTTTTTTCATAACTGTAGATAGAAATTCTTCTTATGTCTCAATTTTTATTTAAACAATCTTTTTCTATTTTGTTTCTTACTTTTTTTTGAGTATTTAAAAGTAAAGTAACAGCCTATTTTTATATTGTCCCACTGCTGGGTAAAGGCCACCTCTAGGCAAAGGGTATAGGGCATAGTCCACCACGCTGCCCTAGTGCGGATTGGCGAACGTCATATATCTCAGAAATATTATTTCTTAGATATGCAGGTTTCCTCAAGGTGTTTTCCTTCACCGCAGAGCACATGGTAAGTCAGCACTTAAAATTGCAATTAGAAAATTAACAATTTCATTGTAGCCGTCACCGAGGATCGAACTCAGGTTCACCTCGAGTAAACGGAATTGAAGGCATGCGCCCGGACACTAAGCTACCACGGTATTTACCTTTTGGAAAAAAAAAGGATTTCTTTTTATTTTTTAAGTATCGCCGGCTGAACGTAAATATTGTTAGCTTGTTGCACCCGTGATACAAAATGAATAAAAGTGTGTGTTTTAACAAAAAATGTTGCTGCTTTGAAACTTTGTAAACGTAACAAGAAATGTAATCTGAAATCAATTGTTTTAATGTTATAATTATACACAATAAACAGAAGCCTCGTAGAAAGCTAAAATTGTCATATCCAAGAAGAAATGACTAACGGTTAACATACTTATGCTGTTTAGTATTTTGACCAGAAAGGTAGGACCAATTTTATTAACCACGATAGCACACTGAAACTTTTTCTTGGCTATACAAATATCGAATGATTTATTTAGCGTCGCGGAACGTGGTTTCTGTTCCTATACAGAATAAATATTTGTACAGCTTACAAGAAATTGTTTCGGATCTGGGTGTTTGTAAATATCAACTTTGTAATTGTAAAACGCCCTTTTAACACAATTTATAAGATTTACAGCAGCGCGTTTTCTTTCAGTAGAACTTTATATACATATTAATGTTGCACCCACAATAAAACCTTCGGCCCCCTTTTAAGTTACTTCATGTTTTTCCTGTAACCATCCCAATTAACATTAAAATGTTCTGCAATTATTTACATTAACTTTTTACAAAAGAAGATTTATATTAATATCACGATAACGGCATGGGAATTAATGGTGTTTAGGCTAAAAACGAACGACAACAAAGGATTAAATATTCCATACAAGTGTTTTTCGGAATATTGTGCTAACCTATACAATAGTATACAAGTGACACTAAAGGCGATTTAATTTTATAACCATCTCATCCTTTCACCTTTGTTAAGCACAACTGAATCAAGATCTTCAAAACTGAAAAGTTTTTGTAATTAAGTATACGCATTTTTTTCAATGTAATTGCCATGCTGAAACTGTTTGAATTGATTATGATATGAAATTATGTACAGTACAGTGTAAAGACAAACATTAGATTATACAACTAAATTATTAACATTATTTTAGTTTATTAATTTTACTTAATTGAAATTAAGCTCCAAATGTATACTTTAAAATCGAAATACTCACTTTTTTTTTATCTTTTTAAAATTAAAAAAGTATTAATATTCGTATCAAAGATAAACATTTCTAATCGCAATTGTTTCCCTCCTACTATTTGGGGGCGTGTTTGTTATATTTTATTCAGACCAAAGGATTCCTTTATAAATTGGCTATTTAATACTAAAAAAATGTTTCAATTCGAATAGAGTAATTTCTCAGATTATCACATGCAACAAGACAAACAAACTCTTTAATTTTATAATATTAATACTAGATGTGTAGATTTGCACTTGCACTGTGAAGAAATTACTTGAAACTTAGTTAACACACTTGCAACTACAATTATTACAACATAAATCTGAACTGTCGTAATTATTTTTCGATTTCCAACGATTAGATTCAGTATAAGCACACAATTGTGTTTTTAATTAATTACATACAGTAATTTCTCTGCATAGTGCGTCAAAGCGAACTATTCCCGAAATGTTTACAAAATGTCGCTTTATAATGTATTGTGTTTTAATGAAATTCCTTTTGGTAAGTTGATTTCTTTTCGATCAACAACTTGATAAATGACAATATCATGAAAAATTCTTTATATGTTTATTTTCTTTTGTCAAAAATTTTGACGGCTTAAAACAAAGTGTATTTGTTTTGGATATCAGTACATCTCATATTTCATCACATTTCAGGACATCTTCCAAGACCACGATTGTTATTTCTGCTTCTTTATTTTATATTAATGTTAAATATTATATTTTAACAAATGCAAAAAGGTTAAAGCATATTCATTTTCTTAAGTATTTGCCTTTATTCCAAAATAAGTTTTCGTAAGTCCAATCCAATTAAGTGAACACTCTGATCCGGTAACTAAAAGCCTATAACAGGCACCTGTTTTTTTTTTAAAAACAACAATGTTTTTATATTAACAAATAGTTTGTTAGGTAATTATATAAAAACCAGCTATAAAAAAGGGGTTTCCATCAGAGTTAATCTTCTGATATATCATACGTGTCGACAGTTTTCACGTAGAAGAATAAAATCTGGGCAAATATTTCCGCTTGGTGATTGGTTTAAATGTATTGAAGGCCTCTGATCAAGTAGCATAAATCAATATTCTCGAAAACTGCTGCGAGTAAACTATTTGGTCACGCAAATAAAGCTAATTTTCTCGCGAATCGGAGCATCAAGGTTATCTACCGTTTATGCTACGCTTTAGAACGTTGGGGTTTCACAAAGATGCATGCTAAATCCTACAAAATATCGTCATAAAGTTAATGACTTTTATCTTACCAAAAAGCCTCAATACTATGATAATTACCGATTAACCGGGAACCTTCATATCTTTTAACAACTGGAAAAATATTTCTTAAAAACATTTTGTCAAAGATAGGCGAACCTATCAATTGTCTTAAGTTGACGTTTAGCTACATGAAATATTGGAGTATTGCCAATTACAGTTAGTTCATCTTAACCCAACGTATTGTTAATTGAATGTTTTAACCACAGTTAAAAAACTCTTTATCTTGCTTATTCTTCTTGAAAACAGTAACATAGTTAGTTTCGCTTAGACTTCGAAATTCAAGGGCACTGAACTAAGTGTATTATATTCCAAGAGTGTGGCGATCACATATTATTGCGTAAACTATTTATTCGATTGCCACTAATTTTTATTGCCACTTTACTAAAACTAAATATGACCACTTAATTATTTCCCCTTTCTTTCTTTTTTCGTAAAAAATACTTGTAATCGTCACAATGTTATTCTAAAACAGAAAAAAAAAGATTCCCCAAGTTGTCAAGGAATATGAAATAAAGATAACATCTCTACTCCCAACTTTTTACAATCATAACAGTATGTCATCAGCAAAAGTTTGCACAAGGTTTGTCCTCTCTTTCCACAAAACAAATAAATAGTTTTTTTTAACTTGATACATTTTTTGTGATACAGAATGCTGCGGCTCAAGACAATTTTGACTATTGGTACTCAAGCGATGATGGTAAGCTCTGAACTAAAATTTGCTATAAGCTTATATGTCTACAACTTACTAGTTGTAGATATCTAAGATTTAATATATTTGCAACATGTCGATAGTCGGTGCTAAGTTAGGGACTATACAATATTGTTTAACTTTTTGAAGAACAGAAACAGTTCTTGAATCACTTTGAGACTCGTCTTTAATTCTGTTGTATTAAACAACATCCAGTACCTGGTAATGCCCCGCATGTTTTTTAACCACTTTACGAAGAATTATTATTAATGATAATTTTTACACCTAAAATGCAAAAAGATACGCACGATAATTTCAAATAGCAACTTCATAATCGTATTACGTTTTATTATACAATATTTATATTTTATTTCTGTAAATACTAGTGCATGAAATAAACACAAAAGTACGTTTCTTTGAATATTATAACTACCAGATATTATTCAAGTATATTTAATAATATTCCTAAATTAAATAAAAAACATTTTTTCTCGATAACCCAATAGTCATGCACATTTAATATGTTTTTATATGGCTGCTAAGAGTATATGCCTAAAACTGTTTTCAAATTATGCTATCAAATGGGACTAGATGTTTTTCTTATAGACAATAATTTGCAACCGAGAGACTTTTTAGATTATATTTAATTTCCCCACAAATCCGCAACATCCGAATAATTTGACTTGCATTGCCAGTTCTGAAAAGAGGACATTAAATGAGATGAGATTGAAACGTATGATTATATAGAAAAAGTGGTGGATAAAGGAAAGGACAGACATAGTCATCTGGCAACCCTACAACCAAAATGTACTTTACCCTGTTTTTAAAACTGGTGTAGTGGGTACATCTGTAGTCAAGCGTCTCCGTAAGTTTAAGGAGCACTGTATGTAATATGATGTGCTATTTGAAAAATCACTGATTTGATTTCATAATTATTAATTGTTACAACTTTGTTGTCTAAGGTCTACTTCCAGAAAATATACTGCCACTTGCGAGGTTCGGAAATAGAACTATAAAGAGAAGATTAAGTAAATATGGACCAGATGAGGTTCAGTTATTAAAATTTGGTGAGATTAACTTACTTATATTTGATAACTTTATAAATATCCATGTTGATATAAAAATAAAAATGTTTTACATCGATTTTCATGACAAAGCTTTTTGAAACTAACCGAAAACGTAACAAGTCCGTTACGTTAATTACGTTCAGTTTGTTACATTATAATAAGTTTAAAATATGTATTGACGAATCAATCGTCTTCACTTACGATCTTGAGATACTACATCTGTATGTTTTCTGGTGATAAAGCAACTATCTTACACCTAATTTTAGAGTTTTGCTCTAACATTAGTATTTGCTTGCTTCTAGATTCATTTATAAAAAGGATTCATCTGGGTAAGTACCTCCATCCCACACAAAGGAAGTGGTATGTACTTTACACACGTTTATTACATTAGTAAGTATGGTATAGTACAGATGTTTGGGTTTGCCGTACGGCTATACCTACCCTCCTTATAGTATAAAACTTTTCTGTTCCGAATTCTAAATATATCCTTACCTCTCATACATTTTAACCTATTCTATCTATTATTCAGCTGGCAACACATATGCAACTCTTCGGATGCTATAGCAAGTATTATGTACAATAAGTGTCGATGTAAGAGCGATACTTGCACTTTTTTTCGTCTTTTCGATCGGAGGAAGGTTGTCAACTTGAATGTTTATATGTTTTTTAAGTACGTTCGCGCATGTCTTTACATTTATACACTGATTTTAAAAATTATTTTGTTAACTTACAAAGTATTCTTTCGGAATGGTCCTATAAAAAAAGAAAAAAGTTAATTTCTTTGTTTTTTAAATAAAAATAAAAAAACCATGTGGGACACCAGATAGAAACGAAGATCGATATTTTATAAATATTACTTTTAAGTTTTATTTTTTTTAATTTTCAATTATTCGGGTGTTCATTTTTTATTATGATTTAACCAATAAAAAATAAAAAAACCACTTTACAAAATTATCTTAACAACTGTCTTTTGTTTACAGTGATTTTTAAAAATTATATCACATTAATATGAAACAGCTATTGACATGAATAATATATAATATCAAACAACAATAATAAATAAATAAATAAAAAATAATGTTTAAAAAAATATAAATAAATTCATCAATAAATAATAAATAAATATATAAATAAACAAAAAGTCATCCCCGTAGACTAAACATTAAACACTGTATACATATCATATGTACATAGATTATAGATACGATGAATCTTATCTTATCTTCATCGTTACAGACGTTTTTTTGCCGGCTAGGGTGCTTCTCCGTAACGCGCTATAAGGAACTTCGTTTCAAAAAAATTAGGAATGTTCACACATATTTCCGCAATTTATAAACTAATTTCAAAAATTATTTTTTGACTGATAGGGTATCCTTCCATAATAAAACAAAATCAGCCTATCGCTGTCCACTGCTGGACGTAAGCTTCCCCTAAAGCACGCCAACTACCCTGGTTCTGAGGAGCCCGCATCCATCCGCTACCCACCACCTTTCTCAAATCATCAGTCCATCGTGCTGCAGGGCGTCCTACACTACGTTTGCTTAAACGCATTCTCGACTATAACACGTATCGCCACCATCGACTATCGGTACATCTGGCGACATGGCCAGCCAACTTCCACTTCAGCGTGCTAATTTTGCGCGCAATGTCGGTTACTTTAGTTCTCTGGTAAATGACTTCGTTTCGGATTTTGTCTGCCAGAGAAACTCCGAGCATTGCGCGTCCCACTGCCCGCTGAGCGGCCCTAAATTATGGACCAGCCCCATGGTGAGCGTCCACGTTTTGGCTCCGTCATTACTGGTAGAGCGCACTGGTTAAATACCTCGGACATAAGAGACAACCTCTCTAATCTCGGGTATAGACCATTCGAGAATATGTCCTAGCTTTCCGATTGCCGTCCAGCCTAAGCGTATTTTTTTTGGCTTATTTCTCAAAGTTGTGCCGGCCTAGCTGAATAGTCTGGCCAAGGTAGGTATTATTAGTAGTATACATGCACAACCTTAAGTAAAGAGCCATATACGATTTCCGGTCTCGGGGAAATATGACTATTCGACATGATTTTCATCTTGTCTAGGTTCATCCCGAGACCTATTGGTCTCGAACAATTGCTCCGACTGTTAAGCAAGACTTTCAGGTCCTGCAAAGTACCTGCCATGATGACGATGTTGTCAGCGAATTGCAAGTGTGTAATCAATTTGCCATTGATATTGATGCCCCGTCCGTTCCAATCGAGCCTATTGAGGACGTCCTTCAACGCATTGGTTATCAGTTTCGGGTAAATTACATCCCCCTGATTTACTCCACGATGCAATTGGTTTGGTCCTAAGCTCTGACCTTGTAATTGGACAGACGTCGTAGCAGTCTCATATAGACGTCTCAACACTTGCATATATCGACAGTCAATTAAGCATCTTTGTATAGCTTCTAGAAGAGCCCAGGTCACGATGGTATCGAAGGCTTTTTCGTAGTCCATATACACTAAGCATAGGGGTTTATTGTACTCCTCAGTCTTCTGATTATTTGCCTAAGTGTGTGTATGTGGTCTACAGTAATAAAACTTTTACGAATTCCGGCCTGCTCTACGGACTGAAAGTTATCGCCTCATTAATATCCTGCACAGTTTGATTCGATTTTCATCCAGCTTGGACCTGGGGCAGTGATGGTCTTAGAGTCGACTTTACTAGTCATGCGCGATCGACCTTCATATTAATATTCAGGGTGCCTCTTTCAAGATGATGATCGCTGCCGGTATTAACCTTATTGATTACTGAGACATCTCTGAATATGTGGCGCTTATTGCACATTATGGATGGATTGGTAGATAGTTTTTAAAATCAAAATAACGAACAAGATATGTTTACAAAGTATACTTTTAAGGCGTTTGAAATCGGTTCTGGTAATTTTCTGTGAAAATAACCTTGTTAAAATTGTTGTCCTTTTTATATGGTCGAAGTCTTGTGTTAAAAGGGCGTTTCACTAATACCCAGAAACAAAACAATTATTATAGATCATACAAATACTTGGTCCGTATGTGACGGGAACCCACGACCTTTAACGCTACAGCCAATTTCTTGGCAACTGCGCTAGCCAGAGATCCACTTTCAGTCCATAACGGTTTTATTGCTCCCCACAAACTCAGGATAAAATAAAATATCAAATAAAAACATCATGGATGGCTGGATGGCCACTCCAGCCTTTTTAGTTTCCTTCCCCCTCGCCAATATGTTTCTAATTCACCCCTACGCAATAATCTATTCTTTCCAATGCACCAGGTTCATAATGCACACGCTTCTCTTCTCTTCCTATTTATTTATACTTTTTATTTTATTTTGGGGATAATTATCGTGCATATAATAGGTTTTTACCTACGAAATTGCTGTTTTGTATGGAAAAAGTGAAAGTACAATTTTTTTCAAACTTTTTATTTCACCCATGCAATCATCGCATCTTTGACAACACATTGGCAGTTTATTGTGCCCTTTTTGTAAAAATTAGCTGGTTCGGAGGCAACAAACTCTTCAAGGGCATTTTGTACTGCCTCTTGGGAATTGAAATTTTATCCACTAAAAAATTGTTTAAATTTTGGAAAAAGTAATAGTCGGTAGGTGCAAGGTCTGGTGAGTATGGTGGATGAGGGAGAGCTTCCAACCGCAGCTTTTTCAGCTTAGAGACTATCTGTTGCGCAGTATGGGATCGCGCGTTGTTGTAAAGACGCAGCGGGGACGACTGATTGACCAAAGCTGGCTGCAGTTGTGCAAGCTTCTCCATCATTGTCTCCAGTTCTTCACAGTACACATCTACAGAAATGATCATGCCGTTTTGTCAAAACCTGTGATGAATCACACCCGCACTAGACCACCAAACAGTGACTATCACCTTTTAAGGGGTCATTTTTGTTTTAGGGCATTGCCTTGGTGCTAAACCAGGATCTAACCAACTTGCTGAGCGCTTTCGATTGTCGAACAGATTCCACTTTTCGTCGCACGTAATAATTCGGTTTCAAATTCTTTCATTTCTTGTCTTGTCTAGACGCGTACGTCATGCTGGCGATCGTTAAGTTAAAGAGAACCCGTCTAACAAGCTTTTTTACCTTGCCAATTTGTCGCAAAATAATCAATATTGTTTTGATACTAACATCAAAGCTGCTGCTATCTCAGCTGTAGATTGAGTTTTGTCAGCTTCCATAATCGCCTTTAATTAATTATTATTGACCAAAGTTTTCGGACTACCACGGGCTTGATTTTTAAGTCAGCATTTCCAGAATTTAACCGGGAAACCAATAACGGGTTATGCGATCGTTTGTACAGTTCTCTCCGTAAACGTTTTTGATGTTACGTACCGTTTGTGTAGCGTAGGTGCCACGATGGAACTCATATTCCATAATTAGACAAATTATTAAAGTATCCATTATGACGAAAAATTTTCAAATGTAATGAAAATATAACGCTAATCAAAAAACAAAAGATTGAGTGAGAGTTTGTAAAAGAATATCATGTTTTTAAAACAAAGTTAATTTGAAATTAGAATATAGAGTCATTCCATTTTTTTTTTATTTTAAATTGCCAGTACTGAAGAATGGCAATTTCATAGGTAAAGACCTAATATTACAAATATATACGGGATGCTAGAGATTAAATGACTCCGTCGTAATAGTTGTATTATTTTTTTTCAGGCTTGATCTGTACTAATCAAGATTGTATAGAGAAATGTTTTTATAATAATGGTGTGTTAGGATTTTGTAAAGGTGACCACTGCTTGTGTATCTATCCCGATGTAATAGGCAATAATTAATACATTAATTAAAATAAAAATGTAACCATTTAAGCATTGTTTTATAAAAATACAATTTTATATGTTAACATAAAGATAAATATTATATAATTGTATGTCAAAATTTCAACTTAATTTTAAAATAATAAAAATATTAATTGGGTAAGACAACTAATACTTACAACTACAACTTAATAATTGTAATTTTAAGTGATAGTTTATCACGTGCTCAGCGATAAAGTAAAACATCACGATGAAATCTACATATCAAGAAAAGATTTTTCTAAGATATGTAATTTCTCCTAATCCGCACTGGGGCTGCGAGGTGCTATTTATTTATTTAGTCTTTATTGCCAATTCCTTAAAACTAGGATAACAAAGGGCGGACTTAATGCCTTTGAACATTCTCTCCCAGTCAATCCTGGGCGTGGAGATAAAGTGTGGTAGGTGCAATAAATTATGAAAAATATTTCTATCTAGAAGATATCATATAAATAGAAATACACTAAATACAAATACTTAACATACATAATCAAAATATACATATACATAAATATATACATACATAAATATATACGTATACTTGTAAATAATAGTCGTAGTATCATACTTCTACTGTTTAAATAGACTCTTTTAAATAAAAATCACGAACCATACGTTTGCAAAGTACTTTAGTATGAGCTTTGCGAATGTCTTCAGGCAAAGAGTGCCAGAGTAGTGTTGCCTGTACAGCTATGTCTGTGGGATGCAGTGGTACTATTTGAAAAACAGCTCTTACTTACTGTACTTTCTTATTTCAATAGCCTTGCGAATCTTCTTTATTAATTCTTCATGTATCAAGAATAAGGAAGATAAGTAAATATTTTATGGGACAATATGTATACATTTTTACAACAAAATCCTAGAAAACGTTCAAATCTATTCCGTTAATAAATTGGAGAAAAGTGTTAAGGAACTTTGTGTGTTAAAGATTATTATAATTTTAATGATTACTTGAACACACCCTGGTACTGAAGTACTCGCTCCAGGCTTTTTCAAGAAAAAATGAACACTTTGTAAAACTTTTAATTGTCTGTTATTACACATTTATTAGAAAATATTGATAAAAAAAAGGACTAGTCCCGCTTAGTTTCTTACGCCGGTTTTTCTCAGGTCAGTGGCTTTTGTTCTGAACCGGTGGTAGTTTTTTATGACAATCAATAAGCAAGTGACACTTCTATATTGAATAAAGATCTTTTGATTTTGATTTTGAAATGATGTTCTTGGCTTAGCTTGACTGATGTTCTTTTCCAAGGGTTTTATCCAACTAAATCTGATGTAATGGTTGGACCGTTTCGGCGTATGCCAGCATATCTTCTAATTAAAATGACATTTTTACATGTGTGTAATTTGGACAACTTACACGAATAGATAGATATAACCTAAATTGATAATCTCAATTTTTTTTTGCAAATAACAAATTTTCTTAATAGGGAAATTCAAATGCGAAATTAGTCCTTCCAATTGTGAGTTTTGCTAAATTATTAATCCTCTTAACTGCACGTTAATTACTTCAAGTTCGCAAAAGTTGAAAGAAACCTATAATATATAATCTTTTCTTTGGTGAATAATCAATTACTTACCGTATAGCATTTTGTTCGTTATAATTTTAAAAGTTTCACTTCGTCTTACAAGTTTTGGCTTTCCTAAATTTTCTGAAAAAGTTGTAGTGGAAAAAGTGATTTACGGTGAAGAAAAACATTGTGAGGAAACTTGCATATCTAAAAATATTATTTCGGAAATCTGCCAATCCGCACTTGGGCCACGTGGTAGATTATGCCCTATATAATAGGGCCTATACCCTCTGTATAGAGGAGTCCTTCGCTCAGTAATGAGATAATGTATAAATAGAATATTACTTTTTTTACTTTAGTTGTTACATTAGTTTATTTTTTTACTTACGTAATGAAAAATTTCACCCGCACTAAGCAAAAAATAAATATTTTTTTGATGTTGCTTGTTATGATGAACTGGAATGCCTGGTGGCTAGCTGGCATTTTAGGCCAGTACGATCGACCTTACCTGCTCGTCGTGGTACATCCTAAGAGCGAACGAACAGACTGGCGGATTTACGAATTATTTATATATTTTTTCGTTGTGGTAGAAGAAAGTTAATAAAATATAAATGAATATCAAATATACGAAAACTTCTTCAATTATATGTCGTTTCTTTTACATCATCTGTCCTACATGTATACACAAAAAAACATCTGAGGCAACACAAAATACCCATAAAACTTATGTAAAGTTTTAATAATAAATCCAAACATAAATTAAGTCTATATTTCGTTAAATGAAGGTGGTATGTTCTATATAAGACAACGAAAACGTCATATATCTACAAAAACTAAGAATATTTTAGCTTAAATAGGCCATTAGATATTCTGTCGACTAAGTTGAAAATAATTAAAAAAATGTTTTATGAAAGTTAACTTCTTTGATGTACAGAAGTCGGTTTCGCTATTTTCTATAAACATAAATATTTTCTTATAAGTTCACAAAATAGGTTACACATACGGATGCATGATAGCATCAAGAACTTACGAGAACGTTCTTATTACACGAGGTTAACTCTGTGAGTTAACTTGATAGATTTATAACATTTTACCCTACTGACCTTTCTCGGATGTTGTATGTGCGGTCAGCGTGATATTTATTATTCTGCAATATTGTAGGAGCAGTTTTTGCGACTAGAGGATAGTTAATTTTATAGGTCTAAGCTTTTGTGAAATTTCATGAGGACAATTTTTATTTTCTGCAACAGCATAACATTTTTGGATATTATACATAATACATTGGACACATTCGAAATAACAAGAATATGACGTATTTAATTACTCCAACTGCAATGTTGACAACCAAAATTGTGACTTGGATGGACAAGACATATTTAAATAAATATAATCAAGAGAAATACTTCAGATTTTCATAAAATCCGTCCAACAGTTTCTTTTTTAAATGAAAATAACTTAAAGTTTGTTTCACGAACGTTCATTTATAAGGCGGTTGAAGTCGGTTCCTTTATTTATGGTAATAATAATAATTTATATAAATAAGCTAATGTCATTCTTTTTCGATTTACATTAGAACTGGAATTTTCAACAATCGTTTTGTCATTTAAAAAAAAATTATCAATTTTGATATTTATCGTCTTAGTTTAAATACATAAAAACTACAAAAAAAAAACGAGAATTCTTACATTACGAGTAGTAGAGAATGACTTATACTATGATTGAACAATATTTACGATCGCAGTTGTTAGTTTATAGAGCTACTAGTTGTATCTGGGACAATTTTTTAGATTTTTTTTACCTTATTTTAAAGTAGTATATATCAGCAGTATTCGAATATTTTGTAACAACATTTTTTTCAAAATTGATCACAAATATATTAGAAATATCTTATTAATATTTACAAATGTTTAAAACGTTTTATAAATAAAGGTAAATAGTACGTGGTATTACATACGATATGTATCTCAGCTCGTTGCATAATGTAACTATGAGCCATTAAGAATTCCGTAGTGATTTACAAATTATTGAAAAAAAAAGTACCATTACTCGACCAAGTCTTTATAATTATAAGGTCTGTCCATAAATTTTAGCACATATTCGACGCAAAATCAACATAATATACAAAGTTTTTTTTCGTAGGAAGCTTATTTCTTGATACTATTTCTAAAATAATAAAAGAATTTAAGGAAAAATCTATTATATCTATTTTATATTTTGTGAAGAAACAAAAATTCAATAGCATGAAACAAATAACTTGAGGAGTTAAGATATTCTCTATTGTATGTAATTCTCGTCTACGATTGGTATCTTGGGAACAATAGGGTACCATAGGTACAATTCTGACATAAATGTAGGAAAGAAAAGCGAGCAGCTTTTTGATACAATGGAATGAAGAATAAACATAACACCGTCTAAACACTCCGCCAACTTCATGTCTGCTCTTGAGCTAGTCGCATAAATATGTTACTGCTGCGACCCTCAGGCAAGAATGCAATAGCTCTATAAACCTTCGGGCAAGTGAACTCCACTACGATGAGGCCTTAAGAGCCCGTTCATGTTTTCAGGCGAATTTATATCATTTTAATCACCAAATTTACCATGTTAAAAAATGTACCGAAACTGTCGAATACTTGTCAAAAATAGGTCAACCTTTCCCATTTACCCATTTGATCAAATATTTTCACATTTATTTATTTTTGCATTATGGTAAAAAATCATCGCATACTCAATATCTGGCTTCTTTTTCTATAATTAAAATTTTAAAAAAATATTTATTAAACATACAGCAACCATCAGACATATATTTTACTTCACCTTGTTTAATAAAGGTTATCAATTGTCCATACATTTAAAATGGAAAGAAAATAAAAATTTAAGGCAATTTTTACAATCATTTCGCTAATTTATTGCAAGTTTTAATATAAATAAATAGTTAGTCAAACAAAAAATAATTTATAAAATCAACTTAATTGCTTACAGAAACTATTTAATGGGTTTTATTTTACATTACTTTATTTAATTTAAAGTTTATAATCATTATTACTACACCAGTATTTTTCGTGATAACTACCACGAGCAAACCAATTCAATTAGTAGGGCCTGAACGCCCGTTGGGGGCGGACCTGCGCCAATGTCTCCGTCGCGACCGCATGTATAAGGAACGCTTCAATATACGGTGACCGTGACACTTTGGTCCTCATTGTATTTTTTTAGGGAAGCACCTACTTAACTTGTTAAAAAAAATCAGTAAAATAATTTTAAGTATATTAAAGTAACATTGCTGTGCTTTTATTAACTTAAATTCCACTTTTCATACAAATTATGGTTGATAATATTGTCGTTTATAATCATTTTTCGCGCAATCAGTTTTTTCTTGCTATTATTAAGTAATAGCTTAGTTTACAAGTCTATGCCCGGTGTTAGCACAAATGAAACGTAACGTATAATAATATTAATTAATTTTTTTGACTTAAATTGCTTAGCTTCTTTTAAAGGCTATTTCGTAATATAATATTGTTGTATTTCTTAGCTTATATTTAATTACTAAAATTTGTCTTTTCTCTATTGCAATTAAATAGAACATTACTTATGCAAATAATTAAATGATTATATTTTAATATAAAAGAAGAAAAATAAAATTAGGATAACAAAATTCAAACTTGTGTCATGATTTTCTTATGGTAAAATTTAACCTTTATAAAAATTGTGTATTATAATCTCAAATTAAAGAATATTTCAGATAAAGGGCAATGACAGAATATTGATACCAGTACGGTGAATAGGCTTTTAGT
>JAOCPS010115664.1:0-15307 GCA_025505425.1 Graphium colonna | reverse complement strand
TCGCCCGGGGAAGTACCACTGCCCTTTATAAAGTCGGCATAAAATAAAGTATGCATGACTTTTGGGGATGCCGGATGTCCATATCTACCCTTTTCTTTTCCTATTCCTATCCTCTCCAAATCCTTAATCCCGACCCCATCCTATACTATCCGATCTCTCAGGTTGACAACGCACTCGCAACCCTCCGGATGTTGCGTTTGTCTGTGGGCGACGGGATCGATTACCATCAGGTGAACCGTCTGCTCGTTTGTCTTTCTTTCCATAAAAAAAATTAAATTATATTTAATAATTTTTAAAAAATTAACAATAATTAAATTAATGATGATGATGATAATCGTCCCGGCCGATTTCAGCTATGACGACTGCTTTGACTCTTTGTTGGGCCAATATTGCAGGTTATCGCAACGAATTCTCGCGTACAATTAAGGCCTGTGAGGATGCCGTTGTGGTAATTACAGTAGATGGCGGTGGGAGGACGAGCTTTTAGTTCATCGCGTTTCGCATCGAGGTCGGCTTTATGTTGATCCTAAAATTCACGGATTCGACTCTATATAGTCTCTCGATATTCTGGGCGCTGTGCTGCAAATCTTCCCATTGAGAGAGCTCTATGTTGCAACTTCTCTTGTGTCGTTTCCGTTTTATTTTGCTCTATTCTCCGTCCTCCGTTATACGTGATACGTGACCGCTCTACCAAAGCTGCTGACGCATTATGTCCCAATACCACCGACATTGGCTTGTCTCAAAACTTCGGTATTACGCGCTCATGCGCGTCATGCGCGGAATGCTTCCGTACCATCTGATTTTCATGATGGTACGGAAGCATTTAAGGTGGAAACGATCCAGAGTGCGCATGTGGTGACAATACACACATCACGTAGCAGAGGAGTAGATTTTCAAATTATTAGAAGATAAGAAAATTAACAAAGTATAAATGTGCCGGAGATTGCGGATAAGGAACCATCTTATTTGCTGGTATTTGTTGGGATCTTAACATCACTGTCGTGACGTCACTGAAATAAATTTAAAAAGCGTTATGCAGATTTAAAACTAAACGCTCATGTAAATCGCGTAAATAAACCGAACGGCAGAGATTGATATGCGGACCGAGTGCTGTTTCATAGAGTTAAACTTTTTACTGTCATGGAGCTAATTTTACTTTTTTATAAATATTACCTCTCTAGGTAAACTCTCCCTGAGTCACTCTATTAAATTTCATATTTTTGTGTTTGTTTGAGTTGGTTTCTAAGTCAGGATTCTGGATTTTTTAAATATTTTACTACGATTTTCATATAACTTCGCAGACAAACGAACAAACAGAGAGAACAAAATTATCCCGACTTGCTAATTTTAGAAGTTCCTTTGCCTCCGTTATTTTGATCTTTAAAACAATCTAATGATCCGATTTTTTAAAAAAATTGTGGGACAATTTGATATTATACCTTGTCGGATAAAATTAGTTAAATTGTCAGAAGAATGTCTACATTCGGTTCATAAGTGACGGAGATATATGCGAACATTCCTAAATTTTGTTATTTTGATACAATAAAAACGAACTATTAAACTGATTTTTTTTTTTAAATTTTAAGAGGATCTTTTAAAACCTCCTTTTTGATGTTGGGTAAAAACTGCTATTGTTGTACGCAGTACGAAGCGAAAAGAAAACCTCCTCGAGTGAAAATGGTAATGTATCTCATAGAACTTAACTAAGTCGAGTCTGAAGCAAATATCTATCCTACAGTCTTTATAATGCAGCTGAAGATTTTCTGATGTAGAAATATTGACCCTGAATATAATAATAAATATTTGTTTTTAACAACCACACCTGAATTTTTATAACATTTGGCTTAGTTAATATTTTGGCTTGGCTTGGCTTGGCTTTCATTTGGCTTAGTTAATATTTTTCGTGTAATATAAAGAGTATGTAAGGAATTAACTCGAATTATCACATTTTTGTATGAAATAAAAATTTCTTTCAAATTAACAAAAATTAGATTTGTCGTAGTCATTTAAAAAAAAAAAGTAATTGTAATAATTATTCATTTTCTGTTTTCTTGTCATTCACACACGTTAGTCGTCAGTCAGTCTTAACACACATTTTAATAAAAAGTAAATTAACATGACCGACCGAGCTGTGTATGTAAATTACGAGTTTATTTCTTAACGTGAATATGCTATTCTAAACAAATAATAGTATATATTTTTTTACAAACATTCAAAATTCGAGTGCGAAATTCATATAATTTCGGTAAAGCTGTATAAGCAAGGGTAGCTTTGAGTCGAGGAACTTAAAGCTCTCTTTACTGATCTTCGGAAACTATTTTACGCGGCAAATACATTGTGTACAATGTATAAGTCTTACAACACCTTTGCGAGGCCCTAAGCTAATTAGTGATGTAAAGCTGCTCAAGCTTAGACTAATAATATTTTTAAGAGCAAGAGCCATCACACAAATTTTGAACTTTCATGAAGAATACGGCCTTCATTGTCTGAAAGTTATGAACTAAATATTGAGCTAATTTAAATATTAACCATTAGGCAGGCCGAAAGAAATAAGCGGTTGTTGCGCTGCGCAGAGAAAGCTCTGGGCGGGCGGACGTGCGGGGAGGGCGGCGAGCGCAAATAGCGGCAGCGCAGAGCGTGGACTCCGCTGCTAGTCTCCGTTTGGGCTCCGCTGCCGAGCACCGCGTGTGTTGCCAGTTCTTGCCAAGCTTCGCCTCCGTGTCAGTGTCGAGCGTATGTCGCGAACGCTTTAGTGCAACCTTACCGAGCTTCGACACAAAGCAAGCAGACGGCCGAACACGTGATCTGTCCACCAGGCCTGTCCGACTTCCCCTCGTATCCTCCAACGCAAGGTCAAACGGGGAGGTAAACTTAATTGACTTTCATTCATAAATATATTGTTATTGTAGTACGAAGCACTTGTATAGATATCATTTAGATTGCAATTTTCGCCACAAAATGAGATACGGCTATAATGGTATCACATGATATGATATGTCGTTTACTGAGCTGTTTGAGCAAAATGGAATTTTGTATGCCTTTGTGTATAATTACAGTGAATTTGCATCGATTTGTGTAAGTGCATGACACACTGTGACCCATTTTCGCAAACACCGCACGATAAATCGACGTTGGGCAATAGGTAGGTAACCGAAATTTTGCACTAAAAACATTTCTTCAGTTTAGTATATACCGTGGTACATTAATAGCTAGCGAAACTAATGAAAATTGTATGTAGACATAGGCTTTTTAAAACTTAATGGTATGGCCTTTTTAATGTCACCCTTAAATAAATTTGCACTGTTGCTATTGCCCTGATAATTTCAAAAGGTACTTGATACTTATACAGACCATCAGAACAGATTTGGTATTTTCTTAATAGATACTAAAGGCTTATATTTAAAAAGGTCTCAGGGGAATTTTTTTGGCGATTTTTTTGATTTTCAAAACTCAGGATTAATATAGTTAAATGGTTTGGAAATACTAATACATTTTATATTTGATCACCGTTATTTTATTTTATTTTTTTAACTAGTGTAAAAATGCTTCAAAGCTGTTATTCTTTTTTATATTTTATGTATGTTCTTTTTGTAACTCTAGAGATGTTCCAGATTGTGATCTCTTTGAAAATATGTAGAGTTTAAAAGTCTTAGTAAGATTCATATTTGTCTACTAACATCACGTAATACACTAGTGAGAAATAAATATTGTTCAATATCTGTATATGTTTTATTGCTTTTTATTTTTACTTGTATTGCATGAACAGTTCATGATTTTATGTATTACTCGGTAATAATATTTCCGTAGACTTTGAATGTTTTTAATTTGAATAGATACAAATTATCAAACTAAAAGACACACACCATGATCGACCAATGCATCAGAAACGGCATTTTAAACAATAAATGCGAATTTTATAAAAATATTTCACAACAAAGTACAATCAAAATTATATTGGCCGTTTTAACTGGAATAACAGTTTGCTTAAGTCTGTTATTAGATAGACTAAAGAATAACAAACGTCTATAGAACTCCAGAGATTCGAATTCACAGAAATTGTTTGTTTTACTTCAACGCTTGTTGTATTTCAACGTTAGTGTACTAAAATATTTAAATGAAAGTCTTCAATATGACGCCATACATAAATTCAACTTCATAAAAGAATAATAATAATAATATTATATGAAATACGTATTTGTATTTAACTTGTCATATTTTTCCAATCTACTTCTAGGCTACAAGAGTCATTTATTAATCCAATCTTCTGATTCTAATCTTCATTATCCATTACGACAGGCTTGGCAGCATGAAAGGAATTCGAAAGAAAAACTGTTTTCCTATTAATTAAGAAAGACAAATCTATACTGGAATGTAGTTAAAAGAATAACATGGTTCATTTTGTTTCTAAATTAATTTACGTCAGTCTATTTCTAGCGTCAAAATTTTGATATTTTTTAAATATCGGTAAAAATTACTTAACCTGTTGTTGTTTAAAAATACTATAATGTAAAACTACTTATATAAACTATTATACATTATATTAACACTAATTATGTAAAAATATTAAATTTAGTCCTGATTATTGATTATTTTTACTAAACGGTACAATGTTCAGTTAACAACATATGAAAAACATTTGTTTATTTAATCAATTGTAATACATTTTATTACACTTTCAAATGACTTCAAGAGTGGAAGGTGACATAATCTTTTGTATATAATAAATAAAAATAGCAACGGGACCTTATGTTTTGCTTTTATAATATAGTTTTTGCAATTTGATTTGAGTTAAAGCGTCTTTAAGCTCTTATATTAATTAATTATGACTTTTGTCAACATTGATTGCCACCGATAAGACAAAAAATACAAGATTTAGTGAAAATATACATAACAAAGATAATTCATAGGTTTTTTTAACATAAATTCGTGTTTTTGGCTCTTTGAAAGTCGACAAAAAGTGTAGTTTTAAGCCCTGATCTAGGAGCAAATAGAGTTGTACAAATAATAGCTACTGCTCTCTATCGGTTCTGTATTGACCGTCCGCACCCCTTTTGTTTGTATTTGCCATGGAATTACGATTAATTGTCATTCAACATGTTTTATCCTAAAGATTGAAATGAAAGAAAAAATATTTTTTATAGTGTTGTTTTACACGTATAATTATTTGTAAAATTTATCAGCTTTTTAATCTATGTTCAATTTTGAATAGTAAATACAAAATGAAAAAAATTAAACACATTTAAAAGTATAAAAGGTTTCAAGACAAGCATAACCCTAAACGAGTCAAAAAATAAACTTAATTCCAACTTCAATCAATAAAGAAAGATTTTCTTTTAGTTACTTTCTATTAACTCTTCTCTTCCTAGTCTCCTTCCCAAATTACTTGGGTTCGGATTCTAATCCACCCAAATACCTACATATGAGTAAAAAAAGTGTTTTTGAAAGCCGAGATCCATTTTTTACATGCCCATCGGACGCATGGATCATCTTAATTTTCAGTCAATTGGTTGATCAGCCCGCGTTGTCCTGACCCAACCAAAAATATCAACATAAAATTATTGTCTCCCCGCGGGATTCGAATCCAAAATCTCTGGTTTGTTAAGCAAAGGCCTATACTAGTTTGTGCAAGGACTTATATAAACATGTAACAAGTATATAGCGGCTATGAGTTATAAGAATTACATTTCAGTGAAGAATACTAATAGAGTGTAAGAAATAAACATATTTTCACAGAAAATTATGAAACTGCCTTCAAACGCATTAGAAGTGAGCGTTCATGATATATTTTTTTTATTTATTTTAGTTTAAAAAGTTAAATTTTAATCTTAGACGACAGTGATGTGAATTTATGACATCATCTCCAAAGAGATTTTTTGAAATGAAATAAGAGTTTTTCAAAACTCTTATTTCATTTCGGTTCATAATTAGCGGAGAAATCAATAAACATACAAAAAACAAAAAACCTCCTTTTTCGAAGTCAGTTAATAAATATTAACATGGTTAATGAGAGGTATTAAAAGTGTGAGCTAATCGAATTTAAGTCCGTAGAAACATTTGATAACATACAAAAATTTTAAAAATTATTTCTGTTGCAAAACCGACTTTAGTTGAAACCTCTTTGTTTTTGGTGTCGGTTCTAAAAAAAGAAATTTTTAAATATATTTTATATCTTGTTTTATCTACATTTACGTGGTCATGAAATTTATAATTAAAAGCTGGCAATTACTGAATAATGATTTTTCATCGGTATTTCTGCAACGGGACAGAGAAAAACCAACTGGGTGGTAAATATTATAGTGCATAATTGCATCCGCAATCATTATTTAAGTTCCTTTACTGTCATAGCCCGATGTTATGGATCTAACACTTGGAATAAGGTCACGGATATATCGGTAGGACCGATGTACTATTCGATACATGGATTACCTCAATTTTTTAGCATTCGGACGTGTCAGTCCGAACGCTAAAAAAATCTCCCTAGCAGGCGAGGAATAATTTCACTCTTTCTCTCCAGAATCAAACCTACAACCACCGGTTTAAATAGCAAAAGCCTATACCCCTGAGCTACGAAGGCGGGTCAATCAATCATTAATAAAATAAGAAAGTACGAGATGAGAATGAGCACTTTACTGAAGAACGCTATCAGCTTCTTAACCCATCTTCTCGTCGAATCATTCTAGCTTTGTTTGTTTGTTTATGGAAAGGAAGACAAGCGAGCAGACGGTTCACCTGATGGTAAGCTGTCCCGTCGCCCACAAATACAAGCAACATATTGAGAGTCGCAAGTGAGTTGTTAACTTGGGAAATTGGATAGATTATGTTTATTGGATAAGATAGGTCGGGATTAAGGATTTGGATGGGATAGGGGATAGAAGTGGGAACAGAAAAGGGTAGATATGGCCATCCCGCATTCCCAAAAGTCATGCATACTTTATTTTATGCGGACTTCATAAGGGGCGGAGGTACTTTTCCGAGCGCTGCCGTAGAAGTGCACCAAAAAGACGTTTTGTATATACTCAAAATGCAGTAATACTTACATTTAAAAAAAAAAACAATTATTTAATATAACCAGAGTTTTAAGGGTCGCAACATTATCCTCATAATTGATTTAAAGAATCTAGTGAGTATGAAGAAATATTATATTCGAGGTTTATAAAAAGTTACGTTTAGTCAAATTTACGGGAAATAGGGCTATGCACATTATGTTTTAGTGTTAGTGTTAAGTGATATTTATTAGATAATTGCAGGATGATAGCCATATTTTCAATAATTAAGATTTTAACATATTACCCTAACCTTTTTTGAAGGCAGCTAATAAATATTAGCATGGTCAATTAGTTTTTTATTATTTTTTTTGAATTTTTATTTAAAAAACGAACTTTTCGAAGTTTAAGTCCATAGAAACATTTGAAAACATACAAAAATAATTTCTATTACAAAACCGACTTTCGTTCTTTGATGGCGGTTGTAAAGAAAACTATTTTTTGTCACAGTATAATTAAAGCAGCTTAGGACAAGAGAATATTGAGAAAATATTTCATGATTTTTACAAAATTTGAAAGTACATCAGCCTGGGAAATTGGATTTATTGTTTTTGTTTTATGAAGAGAAAAATGAAAGGCACTGATAATAATAGATAACAAATAAAATACAGTGAGTGAATGGAAAGGGCTGTATATAGAATTTTTTCAAAGCCATTTACAGGAAATTCGGTGCATTGTTATACTTCCACAAAGCAAGCAGCCTGATGACCCACTTAATGTTGAGGGGTCCTCGAGCTTAGAACAAGCGGCACAAAGCAAGTTGATTGTCCACTCTTTTGCAACAAATCGTATGCCCACTAAAATTCTTTTCGTTTCTTAAAGATTTATAACTGACATTGTTAAATGTGTTAAAATTTCGTTTTATGGACTGCTGCCTTTATAATCTCGGATAGGTATGAGGGTCTACGTCTTCTTTGAATCCGTTCTATATTGTTAATTATTATTATAATAATTCTGAAAGAAATGGACTATTATCTGTTTAGTTTTTGTGGTACACCTTGTCGCCTGAGTTTCTTCCTTTTCAGTTTTTTTCGTATCCTAGGTGTAACGTTGCCATATTTCTATAAGCCATATTTTTACGTAAAAATTACGTGCCACGTTGTTTGTTCGTGATGAAGTCCTAACGAAACTACTAAACCGATTTTCATAAAATTTTCCTCACTGTGTTCAATTTGATCCAACTTGAATGGTAGGATAGATTTTCTTCCGTTTTTTGAAAGAAAGGATGACAAATGAGCAAACGGTGCACCTGATGTTAGGCGATTCCGTCACCGATGGACACATACCTACAGTAAAGTGTGAGGTGTCAACCTGAGAAATTGGATAAAACAGGAGATAGGTTGGGACGAGAACATATTTAAGCACTAGGAGGGGAAAGGAATCGGAAAAGAAGTGGAAGAAATGGTTAGCCGGCAACCCACAAAGTCATGCTTACTTTATTTTATGCCGAGTTTATGTAAAGCGAATACTGCCGTATAAGTGCAGAAAAAGCCGTGAAAAGATATTATGCACTAACAAAATACGTCAATTTATAGTTGCAAACTTTTTTTATTACAGATTATTTGTTTATTATATGTCAAAGAAAAACCTACATATAGGAACGAAATAGAAGTCACAAAGCGTCCCACGGTTTTTTCACGATAATATTAATATAGAATTAATTTTAGCTTTTTAATAGATGCGCTATAAAATCGTGTTTTTTAGTTGTTTCAAACTATATTATTTTAACAGTTTAAATTATTATTTCCAGTCAAATGTCACGACGTAAATCTAATCCCAACAATGCGTGGCGCGGAAAATCGAAAATTTTTATCAAATATTTTCAAATTTGACCTCAACTTAAAATCCTAATCCAGTGGGTTTTTATACCGGCTATAATGTATTCGAAAATATTGATTTCACTGCATTTAATAGTTTTCTCTAATATACATAATTTTACGCAGGTATACCTTAGCCACAGCAACGCATGGACGGGTCTGCTAATAATATATATTCTGAACGACAATTTTCCATCCCTTGTGGACAGTAGAACAGCAGGACCTAGGAAGTTTTAAGATATCTTATGTCCTGTTCCGCAGCCCTGACATACCATTACTGATACACAAAAATACATATCAAATGTCATATTGATTTACGAAATGTAGGCCATCATGGCCTATTTAGAAGTTAAGACACAACAAACACTTTCGTATTTATAATATTAGTAAGCGTTATTACATATAGATTAGTGTATACTATATTAAGTTATTGATCTTTATTTCAATAGTGTTATATTTGTGAATGATTCTTTAAATATATTACAAGCTTTTATATACTTTCACCGTTGTCTGTGCGAATGGAATCATGTTAGTTATATTTGACCCACTTCCTGGTTTCCGATTGAGCTGAAATTTTGCAAGCTTATGTATATCGCGTGACAATGCGATATTATGATATGTAGCTGATCTGACGCTGGAGCTGGATAGTAGCCAAAGGAACTCTAATTAAACGACGCAAACCTATGGAGTTTGGATTCGTGTGTGTCGTCTTGAGGAGGACTATACGCTAAGCTTGTATAAAAAACCATAGTTTTAATTTATAAACTATTTAGCTTTCAGAAGTTTCGCTATATAAAATAGCGATAGCGCTGACTTGCGTCATTTTCGGATAGCACTCATCGCGATATTTCCGGAACCATCGAGCCAACAAATTTCGAAATTGATACCAATATAATAGCATTCAGTTGTAATGTAGAATTTCACCAAATATCTTCGCAATTGTAAAGTATAAATCCATATCGATTGCCTTGCATTTGTTATAATCATTTACTTTTTTCGATCATTTATATCACACAAAGTTGAGATTTTTTTTATAAATATTTTTAAACTCTATTTATGATGCCATTTCACTAAAACATTTAAGCATTTTTTCGGTATAATAATATTTCCTCTGTCTAGAGGAGGCCTTTGCCCAGCAGATGTATAATTTAAAAATACGCTGTTACTACTACTTCTACTTATATTTGCAAAAAAAAACATATTGTTATGTCATTGAATCAAGCCCTTATCCTGTTATGTGTAATAATGGAATAAAAACAAAATAAAAATAAAATTCCTTAAAATAGTTCGACGTAGTAATTTAAAAGTACAAGCTACAAGCATGCCGCGCGCTACATACGATATCGCCGTCCGAACTTACCTTTCCAATATTGATCGGACTTCTCACGAACTGCCATACCGAGTCTATCTATTATTGATCAGTTTCGTTGGACTAGTTCTTCGAACTTTTAATTTTAAATGCACACTACGTCTTCGGATAGCACGTACGACTAATAATCTTCTAGAAGATAGACCCATAAAATTCTAATGCACCTGCTTTGATCGTCAACACATAAAGGTGATACAGTGATTTCGAGATCGCATGCTTTTTAAATTAGTCATTTATTATTTTGCGCAAAGTGATTATTTTAGTCGCTTTTGCCCACACTTGGCCGCTTTCCAGTTGTCGCAACCCTTTTGTTCGGAGTCGGATCTTTGGCACAAATTTTAATCTATGCAGTGATGCGGTTCCGTGGAAGAGATGATTTTGAAATGATTTGGTATTTTAAAAGGGGTCATATACCTGTTCATCTTACCTTTGGCTATCATTTCATCAATAATTATCGTGATTAAGGTTCTCTCAGTTTTTTGATACCAAGCATATAATCATTGACTATCGTGACCAGGTTAAACTAGTTTTTTTAATAGAAAAGAAGACAAATGCACAGATGGTTCATCTGATGTTAAGCGATCCCGTCGCCCATAGACACTTGCAATATCTGAAGAGTCACGAGTATGTTGTCAATATGAGAAATTGGATAGAATAGATTTATTGGGTAGGATTGGGTTGGCATTAAGAATTAAGGATTGGGTTGGGTGTTATTCGTATGCAGAAAATAAGCGTTGAACTGACGCTGAACTATGCAGTTTGGCAGTAAGCTGGAAGTTCAAAGTGTTAAACTCCATTCTGAACGAAGAACGAATGAATCAACAGTAGTTAATGAATGATGAGTTCCTGTTCAAATATAGCATTCGTCGAGCGGATATTGATCGCATGTCGTCAGGAACAAAGGGAGGGTAAGAGCTGTTTGCACTGGCCACAAGGGCACGCACATGCCCACTGTAATGAGAAAGGGTGCGATTTGTTCCATTCCGGGAATCCCGTTGTTTAATCGCTACTATATCAAACCATAGAGTGGGATGAAGCAAAAAGGGGTTATTTTAAGATATCGACGTCATTCTACAATGTGATCGTTGAAGAATATATTGTAATCTTATCAACAAACGTGAAAGTTTGTGTGTTTGGATGTTTGTTACTCCATCACGTAGAAATGGATGAATGGATAAGGATAGAATTTGACATATAAGACACTATGTTGTATAAGTCTAATTAACATATAAATGGATTTTGAACCAATCCAAAAAAAATAATCACGAGGGCGAAACCTCGAGGATCAGTTAGTCTTGGTTCCTGTATCTAACGCAACGGTTCTATCTAGGTACAATAGTTACAGCCATTTCAAAGTCGTCAATTCAATAATTAAAAATTTTATCCTAAAACGTCTACTTGGCTATTATCATGGTTTTGGTGGAGCAAAGGTAAACTTAAAAAATAAAAGTTTTTGCATAAGAGTTTCGAGCCAAACCACATCATATCTTAATCTTATATTCTAATATGTGGTACGTTTGGTTTTTCGTTTATTGGACTTTCCTGACCGTAGAACATGTAACGTGATAATATATTAGTCTGCCAAATGACCATGAACGTTTTAAAAGGTTAAAAGTGTCGAGAATTTAAAAGAAAATTAAAACCCAAGTTTGTTTTATTTCACGGAGATAACACTATTGAAATACAAATGGAATGGTATTCTTTGTATCCAAGCACATATAAATATTCCAGATAAAAATGGATGTTTCTTTTAACAGCGTGTACTGACTTAAGCCAAATAGATATGGGTAATTTATTTTTGTGCTATTTCGCTGGCAATATTTTCTAATCTACTAGATAGGTTATGTAATGCAAATCAAAGTTAAACGAACCATGAAGCCAACAAAATGTCACTAATATATCACTGTATCAAAAAATGCAGTAGCGAATTTATGTGATAAATGCACGAATATTAGAGTTTGGCAAGTTCTTGCTCAGATATACGTAAAAGTGCAGTTCTTTTAAGTTTCCAATGAAGATTTCTTGAGCCAAGATGTCTTTTATAATGTGAAAGACTGACGTTTCAGGAAATTTTAAAAATGTTATGCTCTCTTGCATTTGGTATTAAGAAATATATTGGTTATATCGGTCATTGTTAAATGTTGAACAGTTTTTAATAAACGTTTATGAAATAAATTCACTTGCAAATAAATATTGTAGTAATTTAATTGTGACAATATTTTTCTTGATCCCATTTATATTGATTCAGTAATGAGCGTACAGATTTTTGGAACGAAGTTTTTTATGGGGCGTTGCGGAGGGGTACCCTAGACGGCAAAAAACGTCCGGACGTATGTATCTACGTATGATGGCTATATATATATATATATATATATATTCTACGGGGATAGCTACATACATATTTTATGTATAGTTTACGGGGGACGACTGTCCACGACACCACGCGGCTTTTTTTGTTTGATTTTTGATTTGAATATAATTTAAAGTTATAGTCTATGGCTGCTAAAAATTCAAGGTTCTAATTTCAGCTTGTAGAAGGGCGCTCAGGTTCAATATCATTGTGAATGAATTAAACACCCATAAAAGTTTTATGGGTCTAAAATTGCATCGAAATAAATGATAAGGAACGATTAACACTTTATTGGACCATATTAATTTTTACGATTCCCCAGAATTCGATGGAGGAAAACGCGGCAGGGAGTGTTTCGAATAAAGTCGTTCGTCCATAAAATAGATTGCCAATAATTTAGCATACCTGGCCTTGGATACTGCTCGACGATATTGTGTATAACGTTGTAAAGGCCCATAAATTCTTAATTTATCTCGACTACTAACTGCAACCAATAGAACTGGAATATGAGTCCGGTTAATATTTTACAGTTCGTTATCGACTTGGCTAACAATTTCAAAGATTTCCGTAAAATGAAAGTATTTTATTCATACCTGAAGCGTCTTTGCTAATATAGATACCAAAGTGATTATTTCTTAATTTGTTACCCTTTAACTTTAAATCTATTCAAAAGATTTTATCAATAGGTTAGAACCAGATAAAAAAAACTATTCCTAAAGGATACAATATAAAAAATAGCTCTTGAAAGTTCTCAATGAGCATCGACCTACAGATATGATAATATTAAAACATGACGTTTTTATTAATAACAACGGAAAGAGACGAAGGAATCGGGGATGGATCGAGTAAGAAAATCGAATATAACGAAAAAAATATTAACGAAATTTTCATTAAGACGAGAACAAAACCACACAACAAAAAAGAATCTTGTTCATATATCGAATGTAAGATTTAACAAAAACTATGCCCTTGAAAATCCAGTCAGTCTAATAAAGTTTTAGAAATATGCATGTCAACTTACAATTATTTGTGTACGGAGTTAATTTTGATCGTGTCAGTAAGTAAAAATTAGCAAATACTAATTCTTTGTAGACTTATTTAACGAGATAATAGGAACTTGTTTCAATTTAAATATTTTATTAACGTTTCTGTGCAGTGAAAGTAGAAGCTCGGGAATCTAATCAAAGTTTAAAATGTACTGATAATGAATTCGAGAGAAGCTGAACTCGAGCTTTACGCACCGCTGAAGTCTGTTGCTGAATAACTTATTTGGGATCTGCTGTGTACATCTCTTTTACTCGAAAATAATTTATGTTGTATTGCTGGTCTTTAAATTTAAGATACTTTGTGGCAAATAAATTATTCCTGAGAATAGATACAATTTAATGTTGATTTTAAAAAGATTATTTACGGATTATAAAAATCTAAAATTTGTTCTTTAGTTTTAATTTTTTTTTTTGGTGAAACGTAGGACAAATGTGCAAACGGTGCACCTGATGGTAAGCAATTCAGTCGGCTATAGACAAACGTAACATCCGAAAAGTCGCGAGTGCGTAGTCAACCTTAGATATAGTAGGTTTATAGGATAGAATGGATCAGTTTTAAGAATTTGGAGGGGAATGGAGAGGGAAAAGAAAAGGCTGGACAAGGCTAGACATACTTTATTTTATGCCGACTTTACAAATTCATCATTCCTATTCATCTGATCGAATTAGCTATAACGGTTTAATGGCTAATGCATAAACTCGGTAAAAGACTTTTATAAATAGAACAGACTGGGCAGATACAAATATATATTTACTTTTCGCTCAAATGTTACCTAAAATTAGGTTTATCCGACAGTGATGTATTGAAAGGTATAGAAATGTAAATATCAAACGAATTCCACAACGTTTCGAGAAGACAAGTGCTTGTCTGGATGGCTTTGCGTAGCGCTTATAATGACTTTTCGCTTTAATAATTCCACTCTCGCTGTTTAAGAAAATGAAATATTCTTTCAAAAAAATACAAACATCTCTCATGTACTTAAATTTGGTGTTTTATATTCATGAAGACTGTTTTGCGTGTGTAGACTATGAATATTTACGAGTAAACTTATTACTCATATAAAAGTCAAAGACAAAATATGTTCATACAATTTACGCTTTCCGAAAGTCGACGTTCATTGGCACACTTTTGTTTTAATAGCCTTTACGAAGTAGGTGGTTCATAACTTTGTGAATCTCTATGTATTTTTTCCGTATGTTTACAGATAACTATGCGAAACGTAGATCATTTTAAAAATATATTCGACGACAACTTGTAAAATGCATACTCCAATGTCTGTGTAAAAATTATGAGTAGGTAAAAAGTATACCATAATAATAAAAAATGTTGATAATAAATAAATAAAATTTCCCATAAAAAATTCCGAAAGTAATAAAATATAATGTGTAGATATTTTATAAAAATTTTACACAATATTTCTAATAACATCACAAAAATATTATGTTTCTGAAAAACACTCATACACTTATACCAAACAAATACTTTTAACTTTGTTAATATTAGTAGATAATTTTAAATTATAAAACAAACCGACGAAGAAACTTCTTACGAATTTGTTATTATGCTGAATATTGTTATTTTGTTTGAATATAAATACAACAGAGCGCTACTTTTATGACATTTTTAACAGGAAAATTATATTTTACTGACTGACAAGAAATTCTAAAATTCTCCTCCTTAA
>JAOCPS010115555.1:0-15307 GCA_025505425.1 Graphium colonna | reverse complement strand
GAAATAATGATTCCGCGTCACGTAACCTGCGGTACAGTTATGCAACGTGACAGACCGACGCGCAGACGTGATCGGCTTACTGTACCGAGACCCACTTGCTGCCCCGACTTTGCTCGCGTCGACAATGTGCCTTAGAAAGTTACCGCACACATAATTTATGCACTTATTTAAAGTCGCCTCATACAATTATACACGCAAACGGTTGGTTTTGTAAATATTATAATTACTATAACTGCACTTCATGTATAGAAACTAAATCGGATATAACTGTACATTCTTAAGAGACTTGGACAATGGTTGTATGTGCTATTAATAAAAGAAGGATATGTACAAATCTGGACAGAGGTTTTCGAGGTAGTAGAGCATAACATTTTTTCATAAAAGCTCTATAAAAATGTGCTGCACTTCAACGGCTTCGCTCGGATAAGTATCACCGCTCCTCACAAAAATTCCTTTTCCTTCCGAATCCTTAATGTATCTTAATATCTCACCCATTTTATCCAACAAACCTATTCGATCCAAATTTCCAGGCTGGTAACACACACGCTACCCTTAGGTTGTTGGGCAACTGGATAACTTACCATTAGCCGTCGTTTTATTTGACGCCCTTTCCATAAAAAAATACTAGTCGACTAGAAATTTTCCTGGGAAACCCCTGTTCTAGACATTCAAGACTAGCTACACTTTTTGGCTACTTCGTGGTAAAATTTTCCAAACTCGAAGTAAACGATGTGTTCAAAAAACAGTATTTTTCAAACAAAATTATTGTCTTTTTTAACGTCGATGATGATGGCACATAAACATCTTATACGTCAAACTATTACATCTTTTTTACACGAATTGACGTGTAACATTTACTGAAATTACATAAAAAAGATCTAATTTCGACCATTGCGGGACCTCTGATTAGACTGACTATGCCACTTGACATTTACGAATCACGAACCAGTAAGCAATTTAGAAATGTCTTACATAAGGCCATATAAGTGGAGCTCATCACTCCTTAACTGGTTATATTAACCATTAACCTGGGCAGGTGACCATGGTGGTACAACCAGCTAACGGTCCATCTTTAATTTATTCAAGTCGGTTGCTTATGGTAGATAATTAGCGCCTTATAAGGATCCTGATGACCCACTGGCCATGTTTTGGATGTACGGTCAATCGGGTCACCGATGACCTTGACTGTACTCTAACCTAAATTCACGGATATTGGAATATTCGTTAAATTTTCGAAGGTGATAGATCGTAACATCCTTTCACTGCTTTTGCTGCTCTTCTATGGCTGCGCTCACCCGGGGAAGTACCACCGCCACTTATAAATCGGCATAAAATAAAGTATGCTTGACTTTTGGGGATTTGCCGGATGGCCATGTCTACCCTTTTCTCTTCCCACTACTATCACCTCCAAATCCGTAATCCCGACCCCATCCTATGAAATAAACCTATTCTATCTAATTTCCCAGGTTAACATTGCACTCGTATCACTCACTCACATTAGGCCTAGCCTGTCTCGTGAGGACTACCTCTGAGGTTTACTATGACCGAATTTTTATAACGGAGTAAACATAATGTAAAGTTAAAAAAATATAACGCAATTCATATTCACCTTAGCGGACACGTCATCGCCGGAGTGGCTACAAGTTATTTTTAACAATTATCAGACCAAATAATCTCTGTAAGTAAGGTTGACTGGAAGAAAATGCCTTTGGCGTTAAGTCCGCCATTGTACTACGTTATGAGCAAAAGGTATTAAATAAAAAAGGTATTTATATTGTAATATTAAAAAAGCTATATTTGACTGCTTTAAACGACAAAAATTCCTAAATGTCCAGGGGACTTGTGTCACTTAACAATAAATAAGTTAAAACGTTTGGGACCATTTAACTGGCTCGTTTAGTATCCTTTTGAAATATTCGACATTTAGCCATTTTCGTCCATCAAGCATTTTCTCGAAAGTGGCGTACCGAGCCATATTAGACTTGATTTAGTGGTGAAAGGCTAACCGAACTGTCTGCCAAGTAAGTTAAATTAACCTCTATTAGAAATAAAGATTAGATAAATGCATTATTTAACTCTACTTGTAATCAATAACAGAACGATCAATAGTAAAAGCCTTTTTTTAGTGTCGTTAAAAAAATAGAACATGAGATTATAGATTTATTAAGTTACGGATTATCATTTAATTTTAAATGATTTACGCAGTATGCTTAATGTGTTTTTCTCTATTTTAACGGACTTCAAAACATAAGGACATTTGTCTATAGACTTTTTATACTATATTCTATTTTTGCCACTTGAACCCGTATTTAAAAAATTTATTTTTATATCTTTTTTTTTACGAAAAAAGGTTGAGTATATCAAAATAACGGATAATATATGCCGTGAAAGTATACATTTAACTAAGGGTTTGAAATCGTTTTTTTACTATTTTTTAAAAAAATACTTGATCTATTCAGTATTGAATAATTAGAGATTGTATTTATATTAATATAAATAAATGATGAAATTTGTAAAGAAATATATTCTCCACAAATCATTTTGAAAATAATATTTAAATCATAAATCTCTATACAAACTCAAAATCGTTCATTCCAGATTTTCGAATAATCGTTAGAGCGGTTTTAAAAATTGTTTTAACTAAATAATACAATTTTACATTTAATACTATACGACACCGTAATATTAAATCAATAAAGCTTACGAATCTAACATCTGTAGTATTAACTGTTTGATATTTGGCTGGCCCTTCTTAATAAAATGCAAAAATAAATGTCACCAATCTTTTGATACAATAATTAAACTGACATGTAAACTCTAAGGTATTTATATCTTTAAGTCATAAACACTCATGTCGCTCTAAGTTTACGGTGTGTTGTAGAGAAAGGGAAGCAAGCGAGCTTGTGTGCCTTGTGTTAAGCGATTCTGTTTGCCATGGACACCCACAATAAATTGTATCTTGCCAGTCTTACATAGAATAGGACATCGGGTAAGAAACTGATGAGCGGTTGGCACAGCCTATGACTTCGGCGTCGCAAGCTTTGGGTTCGATTCCCACCCAGAAAAATTATTTGTATAGCCTACAGATAATTGTTTCGGGTCTGGGTGTTTGTGCTTGTGGATTTTACCTTTATAAAACATCCTTGCAACCACGACCGGATTTAACCTTAGTGCCACCCCTGGGCACTATAAAAGTGCCGCCTGATTAAAAATAAATTTTAAATAATGTTCTTTTTTAACCGATAAATCGGTATAAATGAAGCCTCTTTTTTAAAAAAGGAGGTTAATTTTTTACCTGTGTTTTATGTATATTTATCGATTTAATGCTAACCATTCTGCCAATTATTGCTGGTTTTAAAAAATATTTTTTTGGGATATTTTTTCGTAGTATAGTCACATAAAATTTTCATAAAAAACGATGTTGTAACTTCTAATTTCTCTTCTTTTTCTTTCTAAGTAATGCTGAAAAGAGTGTTTAAAAAGCTAAGCTTCTGTAAAACATAACAGGCACTTTCAATAACGCATTTTTTTCTCACGCTACAAATTTTGCCGCCCACCGAAAAATTTGCCGCCCAGGGCACTAGCCCCGAGTGTCCCATAGGTAAATCCTGAGCTGCTTGCAACACAAGCTATAGAGGTTACAGTAAAGGCAGCGTTTTTTAATACAGTTTTTTAGTTGCAGGTTAGGATCATATAGAACCGGAAAGGCAAACTACTTCATTAAGGGGGCAGAAGTCTACTCTGCTCCTTTATTGTTTAAAGGTCTTAGAATTAATGAATTTTTAAAATGCTGAAATGCTTTTCGTCTTTAACCCACGTCAAAAAGGAAGATGTTATATGTTCGACTGTCTTTTTTATGTATGTGTTTCTGATTTTAAATATTCTTATTTCATTTAAAAGGATCTGTCTTATAGTATCTGTTTTAAATACAGAATAACTGTTAAAAAGATGTCATGAAAGTGAACTCCTAAGACATTTGAAATCGATTTAGTATTTTTGTGAAAAATAATACTTGTCATTTATTTTATCTCCTCTTATGATATCTTTTAATCTAGACGTTGTCGAGTACACATCCCATCTTCTGACTTTCCCCTGCCTCATAATAGCGCAATACGTGCATTGTCTGTCTGTCTGTATTGTGAAGGGTCACGTGCTGATGCTGCGCCCACGCACGCCTAGCGGATGTACGCCTTGTAGCAAGGATGATTAATCTTTCTATTTACTATATATTATATGCATAATAACATACCATCGTTGAACCAACGTTCAAATCTGCAGATGGTCTGCATCTGTTATTATGAAATATATATTTATTGATGAAAAGTAATGTATGTAAGTTTATTTTCACAGAAAATACCAAGAACCGACTTAGACCGTCTTAAGTGTTTTTTTAGACATATTCTCTGTTATTTGGATTTTTAAAACAAACTATTAATCCGATTTAAAAAAAAAAATATTGTAGGACCATTGTCCACGTATAGCCGAGCAGGTAGTAAATCTAGAAGGAGGTTCACAACCTCATATGATATAAGAAAATTATATAAAGTAAAATATTATACAAAAACAATGATCATATAAAATATAACAATCGCTTTTGGTAAGTTTGATCTTGTTAACTTAAAAGTGGTACTAAAACTTCTTATACATCAAGATAAAATTAATCAGTAATTATTTTAATAATTTCTTACGATATAACGCATGAACAATGATAAAATGCATGAACATTTGATTTTTAATAGGGAATTTAATTTAAACTGTAAAAGTATGAATTTTGCTTTACTTACATGACGTTTGTGCAATCTGTCATGGAAATGTAGTATACAATAGAAACTATTTACTATGAAACAATTTTTTTTAATTTATCAAATATCTTTAAACCCGGGTTTTCTTTACGAAAAGAACTTCTGTAGTAGTTAACATGATAAGTCTATTCTCCAAAAATCATGTTTGTGCTCGATGCAACTTGGTACGATTTGCAAATGGGTTTTGTCCTTCGATTATTAATTTCCCGGTTGTGGTTTAATATGTCCATTGTGGTATAAACACCGGGAAGAATATATTATAATACATTGATAATTTAGCCAGGGTAAATTATTGAAAGGCGTTTCAACGTACTATTGAAAAGAAACACCTTTAATATGGTAAAGACGTGTTTATATTATCATTATCTACGTCCAATATATTGTTTTGCAGGACTATTAACGAATCGTAAATCATCCTCACAAAAACAATATAAACACAAGTTAGGTGCAACCGCTGTAATCAATACATACTTGCTAATGCACTGATTGTGCAAGACGACCTCCCCTCAGCGTCAGGCTGTATCAATCTGTCATTGAAGACGTCTGGCATTTAGACAAGAACTCCGACCTGTCACTTCTGCTTGTTCACCTTATGCATATTCATCTACATAATATATATTATGTAGATGAATACGAGCTCAGCTCTTTATAAAGAGATGTGCTACCAACTATGTCTGAGATATATCTATTTGTAAAGAAACGGCCAATAGCATGTCGTTCACGCACATGAGAGGGTTCCGTAGCCATCCGATGGTCCGTCCATCTTACGCCAGATTATGAAATATATTTTTAAAATATTTTGTCAACTCTTCTTAGACATAAGAGTATATTTTTTACAAGGTTCCTTTTGTTTTATTTTTAATATATAATAATAACAACAATTTATGATTTTTCTCTATATTTATACATTTAAAATGTTTTAAAATGAATATAACAACCGATAGACAAGAATATGAAATCAGACATTATTATTTAAAAACCGGAAGTCGTTACTGACTAAAGATTTATTTTTTTATATGACAAGCATATTAATTTAAATTTTGTTAAACATCCAAGCACATTCTCAGGTTTCTAGTCACGTAATCTTTTTCTAACTCACCATTTAAATTTTTAAATATGATTTTTGTACATAAGTTTTTTTATCTATAAGAAAGATCGTAGTAAGGTGTGTGATGTAAAGGTAAAGTTCAATTATCTTGAAGATATATGAAAGGTTTTACTTGTAAAAATCTTAATTCTTTTTGTTGTTAAATCCATACAAATAGTTAAAAACCAAAAAAGCCTACTATCTTGTTATAATAATACAATTGAAAATTTAGTACAATATATACTTAAAAAAATAGAAGAATTTCCTGCCGGTTTCTAGATGGGTCTACTTTTCAAACCACTGGTAGTTTTCGACATTCGTAAACATTTGTGAAAAAAAACGAAATTGAATAAAAGCGTTTGAGTTCGAGTGACAGCACTCACAGGAGTCAAAATTAATCCACAACATTTAAGAGGCTCCCAGACATTATTTATCGTAATTTATAATTATTTTCATAGAAACCCACTTCAAACCGAATTCGAGAAATAAATTTTTCACTTATTTTGATATAAAAAAATCCGTTCACGGACGTACAAAAACAAACAACATACAGTTGAATTGACATTAATTTTTTAACGCTTTCATATATTTACTTCGTAAATGATCGGGAAATTTTGTATGTGTACTGTCAGGGACGTAGAAAAGGTAAAGGTGAGAGATAACAAAAATGTTTTTCCCGAGGAATAGAGAAAATGGAAGGAACGGAAGACGTTTACACCAGCGTAAGAATTTTGTACACTGGTGTAATACAACGTGATCAGTACCAAAAGTATTCATGGATCTAGTTTCTATTATTTTCGGTGGCACCCTAGGCTTTAGTTAATTTAGCCTTCCTATATCAATTGTCACCAAAATAATGTGAAAGTAGGAGAAGTACTAAAATTAGACCTTACATTTTTAAATAATACAACTTTACGGATTTATTGCGGTTTATTTTTAAATTTTATCACCCGACGTTTCGAACTCTTTACAGCGTTCATGGTCACGGGACCATTTAAAAATAAACCGCGATAAAATCCGTAAAGTTGTATTATTTAAAAATGTCTAATATTCGCGTAAGTCTCAAAAACAAAATTAGGCCTTACAATTGATAAAAAAAGACCCGAGCCCCGCGGGTTATCTAAATAACCAAAAATCGGCGATTGCGCCTGGTCTAGCATTCAAATCTTACCTGGTTAAGACCATGAAATGTAGGTGTTTGGTTATTTCTGTGCTTTTAAAGATCAGCACCCTGAGCCTAGCCAAGTAAAAGACCGTTAGTATACCGGAAGAAGAAGAAAATCTAAATCCAAAACAATTCTTTTCCTGAATTATCTTACGCTTTAAAAACAATAACACTCCAAGGTAAGTAAATGAAATTAAAGCTAAAACGAAGCCGCGTGCGAATTTCACTTAAGATATTTTGTAGATTGTAGAACATAACATGTTTTCACATCTTTCGCTGCACTTCTACGACTGCGCTAGCCCGAGGAAGACCACCGCCCCTCATAAAGACGGCATAAAATAAAGTATGCATGACTGTTGGGGATGCCGGATGGCCATGTCTACCCGTATCTTTTCCTACTCCTTTCCCGTCCAATTACTTAATCCCGTCCCCATCCGATCGAAAAAACCTGTTATATCCCAAATTGAACGCACTCATAACACTCCAGATGTTGCGTGTGTCTATGGGCGACAGGATCGCTTACCATCAGATGGGCCGTCTACTAGTTGGTCTTCCTTTCCATAAAACAGGGATAGGGACTAGTATAGCTTTTTAGTAATCATGTTAGATGTTCAAAGAAACTTTTATATCTAAAATCGTATACATTTAAAATAGCAATAAACTTTTGTACCTAACAGACAACACACAATACATTTCAGTTGGTATTTTTATTTTATTACACACACATCTCTGGTAAATGCTCAATTCACAATATAAATCTCGACAATTTATTATTTACTTATTCAAGAATGCTGCGGCAATGTATTCAAGACACAATGATTTATCTATCTTTGGTGCTTTTTCATTATTCTTATCACAATTTACATTCAAACAGTTAAATTCCAACAGTCCTTTGTTTGGTTTGTTTACATTCAATATAGGTCCTCCATTGCTTGAAGCACAATAGACTTTCTATGATTTGTCTTCATGATATGTGCAGCTTTATTACCATATTGTAGCGTTTGTGGAAAAATAATATTAAGTATAAGTAAATAATATTAAGTATATATATTTCTACTAACATTAAAAGAATCAGACCAAGAGCGTGTCAGGCACGAAATTTTATTTCGCTGCTGACTCCATACATTTTGAACGACTTGAACGACTTGAAGTTGTATAAAAATAAATCTCGAGACTGGAGGGTTGATCCAAATGGATTAAGGCAGTTTTTTTTTGCAACATCAAGAGACCTTTCCACTGGTATCTATAGATGAGGTAAGACGATTTTGTAAAAAAATATTTTTTGGGCAGACACACCCTCTTTCATTTCTTTCTGCCAAAAAGAACGAACGAAATACGTCATGCCAAAAATGTCATTGCCATCTCCGGGTATCCGAATACGTGACTCCTGTGGCTTAAGGGTGTATACAACTAGACAGTTACTCAGAAATTTACTACACACATATAAATTCACGAACGCACTCAAGACACGCAAACACGAATGCCAAAGTTCGCTTATTACCGCATCCAACGCCATATACAAAATGAGATAAGTAGGCAAAGGGGTCAAGAATTGGTCAGGTGGTCCATGAGTTAGCACCTCAACATGTGCATTGTCTGCTCAAGTACGTTGTCCATGCTACGGCAATAAAATGGATATTACTTTAACATATATTGGATTTATTATGTAATATTTTAGGCTTAATAAGATAGATGTTATAAATTATAAAATAATTTATGAGGGTCTGTCTGATGTCAATTCGTGGAGAATTAAAGAAAATCTAAGGACTCAGATTTTACGGAAATATTAAATGGGACCTCAAATTTAATTTTATTTGCTGCGGTACAAATCAGTCTATTATTTATTCTAATACGTTTAATGCTATTACAATTAAAATATATTTTAGACATCAATTCTTGCCAATCATGCCTAACTAACAGTTATATAAACAAACAATGATATAACTGAAAATTAGGTAAATTCATCTAACTTACATTCTAAAAAAATGCTTTAACGTTTAAAATTTCAACCTGATCTTCACGAATTAATTGTGTATTAAATGCGAACTATTTTGATTGAATAATTACTCTTTCCTTTCTTTGTTGACAACGGTTAGCAGCCGAGGAGACGGTTAACCTAATCTTAAGTAATTCACATGTCTATAGTTGGAGACGACACGATATGTGTTGCTAGCTTAAAAAAATATGCTTTAAATCACAAATGTTGTAATTTGTCAAATTTAGTTCATCCTCGTAAACCAAATGATAGTCTCGTGAAATGGCAATCCACATATTGCACAAAAATTGGGTACTTCCTTTTTCGCACTCTTCCTATCATAACCAGCCGAAAAGTCATCTGTTGTAACTTATTACATAAGTTATTTTATAAGGAAATTATTATATGACAGTCATAAGTCAGTGTCTAAAATGCTTCTGTGTTTTGGGTTGCAAATTGGAATTCTAGAACACAGTGCCATTTTAATGTTTTCACGTGCGTGTTGCTTTTTTTGTAAGAAGCTCTTTATAAATTATTATTCATCAACCTCGTAAGGATTTCAAAGATCTAGAAGTAAATTAAAATATAATATCCAATAAACACATTATTTCTCGGTTTTAAGGAAATATATAATTTAATAGCGTCACTTTTCGCACCAAAAGTCGATATCATTGGATTTGGCGGGAAGTGGGACTGGCAAAACACGTATTGCTAATTTTATGATAAATACACGAGATTTGGGTCAGGATGTCGTTTCATAACGTCTTATCTTAGTTGCCTACATAATACTACATTTACCGATCTGGTTTCAAGGTTCTATGACCGAAGTAAATGGTTTTTATGTACGAGCGTGCGAATGCCCTCTTAATATATTTGTATTTAGGTTTTGCCAAGATACAGTTTTTTTTTACAAATCAAACGAGAATATATGTATATTAGTTGGCAAGAATGGCGTAAAAATCATAAGTAATTTGCTTGACTTGTAAGTGTGTGTTTAACAAAATTCAAGTGTGGGTTTTTCAATCAATGAATTATTCGTTTCTGATACCGTTGGTGATACAAGTATCAGACTCGAAAGTGACAGACGTTTCCTTGAATGAAAGATATAAATGACAAATTTTAAATTTTAGTTTAAACCGCCCATAAGCTGGAAAAAATATACACTAAAGGTTTCTTTGTAATATTGAAACTTCTCCGAATGACTTGAGCATTTGTTTTAAAATAAGCTAAAACGTTGTACGTTTAATAAGATACGAGCTAGATAGTTTTATTTTATATCATGGGCAATACATTGGACTGTTAGTTACCATTCATATAAGATAAATTGTGTTTAATTTTGTTTAATTTACTTTACATTAGAAATGACATAAGTACACGAGTCGCATGTTTACCTACATGACGTTAAAGGACATTGTATTGTGTAATTGTGTTGTACTTTTTAAAGAAATTTAAATGTTTACATTTTTTAGAAAGCATACACATATTTGTATCAGGTATTGAACCCACACATAAGCACGAAAGATACGAATAGTCTAAACATAGCAAATAGAGTGAAAACCCAATATAAAATAATAATATATATAGTTTTAGGCGGAAATCTTTGGATTTATCTGTTTATTGATCTTCTATCAAGTATTAATTGTAAAACCTTCTCTTTATTATAAAAATAACGATGATATGTTTTATAGATTTAATACTATATTTTCGCAAAAGATATCTGAGTAATAAAAATAAATCCTCATAAATCAGAACATAGTGACACAAACAACCAGAACAACATTCTTATTTTTTTTCTAGGCGTTGTAAGCCACTTTTGATCGGCGACTGAATAAAAAGAGGTAGAGCCAGTATTAATGTTACGGTGAGATATTAAGAAGTAGATAGTCTACAAGTTATAACCGATAGGCGTGATCAAGAAAATTAATATATTTTGATACACCATATTTTGAATTGCTAAAATATATATTTTATATCGCGCCTTACAATTACGACCACCTTGTTACAGTTTGCTCGACGGTGTTGCTACATATCATTAACTATTTCACAGAAATTTAAAAAAATCTAGAAACAGAAACAAAACTATTTAGGTTTAGCACTGGTGCATGGAGAAGCGTGACACAAGCTTATTATGTATGGAAATGTGTGTTTGCGTGCGTGTGTGTGTGAGTATATTTTGTTAATATGTACATATTTAGTTGGATGTATCAATAATTATGTAATGTATTAAAATTATATGTATATATTTAAGTATTATTGTAAACCAAAATCTCTCTCTACGCTCATTTTTGATTGGTAAAGAATGTCTTAATGGCATTAAGTCCTCCAATTGTATTCCTTATTTAAGGATAGGAATAAATTTTTAATTAATAAATAATATATCAGTGTATTAATTCAGAAGAGTTGGTTAGATCCAATGCGTATATCTTTCAATCTACGAGTCTGTTCGTAAATATTCTTCTAGCCTTTTATAGACTAAGTACTTAAGAAGAAAAATTCTAATCTAAATCATAATCATAAAGTACCTTTAAGATACTACGTCACTTAATAATAAAGATAAAATGTCCTTGCTACGCACACATTTATTATAATAATAAAAATGTTATTACTTGCATCTTATTATACTTTCAAAGTATACAATTTAATATTTATCGTAAAAAATCATCAGCACATATTTAAAAATAGACTGTCTTAAACATAAAATTCATATGAACGTCGCACAAGTAATTTATAATCATGTAGTTTTTTCCGCTACCTCTCTTAACTTGAACGTCTCGGGCATCATCAAAGGCGGCCTTTTGTTTGGGCGTTTTGTAATTCCGTTAGATAACTTTATGCAACGGCTTTTGAGCACGAAGAGCTGTTTCCGGTGCCATACAATCGAATGGCCATTTTATAGAGCTATTGTCCATATTGTTAGGAAGAAGGCTTACAGCTTGTTCGTGCTTTTGACTTGTGATTCGTGTCTTTGTGCTTGTTGTATTGGTGTTGTACAACGGATTTCTGTTGGTTACTTGTGATCTGTGACTTATATACAGGGTGACTAGCGAGTCACAGGGATAATATAGGAGAAATAAAAATACCGGACACGGCGTGATGGGAGTAGCGGGGAGATCGATGACCTGCGGCGTGCTCAGCTGTGTAGGCACCGCGCTGTACTGCCACACTTCATTCATTTATTGGAAATTTGGGCTAAAACTATACCCCTACTTTTATTACATAAATATGATGTCAATCGAGTACCGAGTGTTTTCCTTTAATATCGTTGGTTACTCACCGATCATACATCTGTATATAATTGCACTATGTTGTTTAGTGTAATTTTTGTTAAAGGGTTTTTAATTGATTTACTGTTTCTTCTGCATATTAATGACTTATTGCGCATCGGTGACATTCATTGCTATGCATATGACAGTACCGTTGACACCTTGTATACCAGCCGGGCAGATATTTCTCAGTACCGCGTCGACGAGTGCCTCCTCAATTCATAGACACTTCTCTGGTAGCCACAGCATCGATCGGAATTCTTGGCGTTGACATATCGAGTGGCATTCAATTCCGCGGTCAGTTAAAAGGTAAAGGGCTCACCAGAGCGAGGCAGTATTTCCATCCGTTTTACCTTATGCAACTGTATAAAGCGCAAGTTCGCCCGCTAAAGGAATACTGCTCTCATCTCTGCACTGGGGCACCTCAATACCAGCTCCTTCTATTTGACCGCATTCAAGGTCGGGCTTCTCGAATTGTTGACGACCAAGTTCTTTCCGGTCAGCTCGATATCTTGGCTCTGTGAAGGGGCGTTACGTCTTTTTGCGTCCTTTACCGTATTTACCACGAGGAGTGTTTCGAGGAATTGTTCGGATTAATACCTGCTGCTACTTTTGTTCTTCTTAATACACGACAAACCATTCAACACCACCGACACCACCTCGATCGTTGGCAGTCCACAACCATGCGATTTCACCGACATTTCCTGCCACACACGCTTCCTTGTGGAATGAATTGTCGCCAGCGGTATCTCCAGACCGATACGAATTAGGGACCTTCAAGAAACGAGCGTATTCCTACCTAAAAGACCGGCAACGCTCTTGTACCTCCTCCGGTGTTGCGGGAGTCCGTGGGCGGCGGTGATCACTTAACATCAGGTGAGTCGTCTGCTTGTTTGCCTCCTTCCCCGTAAAAAAAATTAAATGTTCTTCTTTCAAACATTGTTTAATTGAAATATGAAAGGTGTATAATCTGCTGGCACAGACTAGTGCTGTAGAAACTGGATGTCGTTTGTCCTAATCTCTGGTCGTTCATACATATATTAAAGTTGTGCAACTCGCGCTCAACTAAATTGTTTAAAAGTAAGATGATCCATGCAAGTAGAAAGTGGTCACTGTGGTCGTTACTGTGCCTGGTCTTTCCAGTCACTTATCCTTCCTATTCGGACATAAGAGTAAAGAAAGGGAAAGCACATCTAACTGCGAACTCAAGTGTTTTGTATATCCAACTCAGTAGGCTGATCTATTACTCATATATAAATCGTGACCGAAATTCGGCAAAGAGGATATTATTATATGATTTGTATGTTACGTGATTATAATCATGTTCGAATAATTGATCTTGTGCTCTAAGTATAGAAGAAGTTATTAGGCAGTGTATAAAAATACTTCTAATGATTGAAACTTAAAACGGGAATATGTTATCTTAACAACATTATTTTCACAGAAAATTACAACTTTCGAAACATATCTTCTCCGTTACTTTGATTTTAAAAAGTAACTACTAATACGTTTTATATAAAATCATAGTAGGATCATTGTGGACGTGTAGGATACACTATAGGATTCACTAGATATCAATTAAAAATATTATTTTTCAAATTAATTCATAACTTGTGGAGATATGTGCAAACATTCATGAAATTTGTTATATTTATTTAAAAAAACACACTATTTAACCGATTCTTTTGAAAATCTAAAGGGACTATGTACTAAGAATACTCTATCATATAAAAAAAGAATTTTTGAAATTGGTTCATAAATGTATGTACGTGCAAACATGCGTGACAACAAATTCGTTATTTTGATTTAAAAGAAAAACCGATTTTTCTGAAAATTTTATAGGACGATTTCAGAAAAATACCCTATTATATATGAAAAGAATTTTTAAAATCGGTTCATAAATGACGGAGATATACGCGAACATACATAAAAATAGAAACATTCGAATTGAGAACCTCCCTCATTGCCTAAGTCGATCAAAAAAGTATTATTAAGATACATAAATTATTTCATCCAATATTGTGGATTACCATAGGCAACGACTTCACATCTCATCAAGTGAACCAAAAAATAATGTTATAACTTTTTTATTTCTTCAATATGTATCGAAAACTAGTCGAAGAAGTTTACTTCGTTGAAGTTTACTAAAGTTATTGAACGATCACCGACTTACTCGACTTGTTTAGTATGTAGTAAAGAGAAATGTGAGGTCATTATACCAATGGCGTCTGACCAGCTCTTTGCCCTTACAGTGTCCGGGTTTTGTCCGTCTGTTTGCCGGATAACCTTGCGCAAGTGGGCGCCGAGAACCAAGGCCGACTAGTTACGATATTTGTGAGGAGGTAGGAATTTTCAGACAGGTCGCGAGCGGAATTAAATGTTGCTTTGGGATTGTACTGGAAAGAAATAAGTAAAATGTAGCTTATTATTGTATGTGTATGTATCTATTTATTAGATATAAAATTATATAGCCGTATATGGAACACGAAGTTCCTGAACTTAAGATTTTTTTATTTATAAACTTTTAAACAATGTTAACAGACATACTCAGGTATTATAATGTATTAAAGCCTTTTTTTTATATTTTTAAGCCACGTATTGTGTTAATTGATTTACTATAATCACTTAAACAAAAAAACGTCAATGGTATCATTAATCCATAGGCTTTTACTTCAACCCCTACATCTTTCACATTCACACATCAACGTATCTATATTTGTCCGTTAGTTCATTTTTCTCTTCTTACTAAATATTTTTACTATTGGTGCCCCATCAAGTAAATTTGCATTAAATTGGTGGTATTTTTATTGTGCAATGTTGAAACATTTGTAAAGAGTACTCGATTTAAAATATATATTATTCTTTTGATTTTTAACAACAAAAATATTTACAGAGCAATATAACTAATCTAACTACAATAATCGAATAACCCTACTCGTCGCGGCATGGTGCCATGAACGCTGGCTGCATTTCCTCGCTGAATGGTTATACTTAACCTTTGGGCGAGGAAAGAAC
>JAOCPS010115554.1:0-25684 GCA_025505425.1 Graphium colonna | reverse complement strand
GCTAGGGTGGAAGGGGATGCCGAAGTATTTTTGCCTCGTTTGCCTCGTGCAGTGGAGAGCGGTAAGGTGCCCCCCCATAGAATACGTGGGGCTACCTGAGCATCCACGCTCAGGCAGTACGCTAACTGACCGTGGATGCCCAGTGGGCGATTCTCCAGGATTTCTGGTACCCCCCTGGGGTAAAAGATCTTTAATTACCGCTGCCATTTGGGGGGAGGGGGAGGGCGGATGGGCAACCGGCCACCTGCACTGACTGGCCTAATGCAGGAGCTCTCAAGGAAGGAGCTCCTACTTAACGCCTGTGTCCTGTGAGGTCGTGGTACTTACCTGGTTCGAACCGTGCCCTCGGCAGCAGCAAAAGTATATGTATATCTAATATAAAAAATAAAATGGGAACTCTACTTGTTCTACTTACTCAAACAAATTTCAATATGTGGATTGAATATATTCATCTATCTAGATAGAACTTTTATATCTACATGTTTTACAAGCTTTAAAAAAATCCTAGTGTGTAAAATGCCCCAATAAAAAATTATATTTAGACGTCCAGTGGCTCCGTGGATGACATAAATGATAAGGATAACGATGAGACGTAGAGACCGCGATTTTCACTAAGAAGACTTGAAGATAACTGATCGGTTTACAAACTAAATAGGAACCGGTGTAATCAGATAATACGCAATGCTAGACGCCGATATATCCATAATAAAATCTCTTTTTCTTCTGCTGATATCTGGAAGTTTTTCGAAATTCTTGGAATTGGTAAATCGCGCGTTTTATACCTTCTACCCTCAATCGACTCACATGATTTAAATCTCCATTTTACTTCTACTTTTTCGATGGATCATTTAAAAATACATAAAATAATTTCTAATTTAAATAGTTTAACGAGTCCTAATATTAGTCCATTCTCCTTTTCACCAGTTACTTCTGACGACATTAAAAAATATCATTGGCATTAAATCAAATGCTGTAGGATGCGATAAGTTATATATAATAGATCCTATAACTATAATGCATCGGCCAATCTTAATATCCTTCTTCCAGCCATTACCCATATAGTCAATTATTCCTTGGATACTGGAACCTTTCCATCCTTATGGTGTAGAGCTCTTGTCCATCCTCTATCTAAGTGCTCCAATCCTTCTCTTCCTTCTCATTGTCGACCTATCTCCATCCTGCCTTTCATGTTCAAGGTAATCGAGTCCTGCGTTCTTAAACAAGTTTCTCACTTTGTTCTTAGAAACTTAATAAGTCCGCTACAATCCGAATTTCAACCTTTCAATTCATAGCACACTTCCTTAAAGTGACTGGTGACATTAGGACAGGTATGGAAAATAGCATGGTCACAGTGATAGCCTTTAAGCCACGATATTCTTTAAGCTGTCCTCTCCCATTTAATGATCTCCGAAGAAGCACTGGAATGGTTTTCCTCATATCTTCTACGGCGATAAGCACTATATATTAATGACTTGTCATCAAATTGGCTGGATATCACAAGTTTGTTTTTATTTTTACAAGGGTTTGATGATCAACAATACCCTTGGTTCGAACGATCAAATTGATTATGTAAGTCGTGGAGTACCGTGTGTCCTGTGGTCTCTCCACAAACTTAAAAATTTCTTGCCAACCAGAACCAAAATAAAGCTCGTACAGATCTTAATTTATCCTTTAATCGACTATGTTGATGTGTGCTATTTTGACCTGAATACAGATTAACTCAATAAACTCGACCGACTTCTAAATAACTGCATTCAATTTATTTTTAATCTCCGCAAGTATGACCACGTTTCCTCACATCGTTCACAACAGTGGTTGACTATTCGTCAAAAGCGCTCGTTTAGAGCCTTGATGACACTATATTCTATCCTTTTACACTATATTCTCTCCTTTTACTTCTCTTACTTATTCTGTCACTTTCAATATCTTTGTACAGTCAACATTAAAAATCTTCGCTCGTCGCATAATCGACTTCTTTAATGTCCTTCTCATTGCTCTAACTTTATACACTGTTCATTCTTTGTCGAAGCTATTCTTCTGTAGAATGCGTTACCTCTGAAAATCAGGATGGCCAAGAGTCGCTATGCTTTTAAAAAAAAGTCCAAGAGCACTTGCTCAGAAACTGTCGATGGATTGATTTAAACTTAATATTTTAGTAGATGTATATATATATATATATAAATATATATATATATATATTTGCTGTACTTGGTATATATTTCTACATAATATATAACCCAAAATCTTTTAATCACAGTTTTTCTTTATTTCTGTGCACATACTTAACATTCTTTGTACCATCCAACGGTTGACTGGTAGATAATGCCATCGGCATTAAGTCTGCTATTGTACTATGATGTGCAAGAAGTTTAAATAAATAAAAATGCAAAATAATAATAATGAACACACATCTTTGCCATTTCTACAATTTCGCTACAAAATAAAGAAATAAGAATTAAATTAATAGTTCTAGTTAATATTACTATATAGCTCTACTACTACTATTTTATTTAAAAAGAGAAATTCCGTACATGAGCCCTTATTATAAAAAGCCAGTTCCTTCTGCTGGATGTACTTACTTTAGATATTTAGCCTAGCCTTTAGCATTATTCCAACAGAAGCCTTTTTAGCAAATACTGTACGTTCAGATAACTCTGAATTAATCCTTACCGTAGAAATTTAATTAGATGATTTATAGGTTTCATAAAATTTCACTGCATTAAATATCTTATACCCATAATGACTTAAAACAAGTTTATCACTAGATGCGTTGTACATATATTTATCTAATCATTAAATAAATCCAAATAAATGTCTAGCTAGAAATAATGCAATGTTGTTTAGTAAATTACATAATACCACACGTTTACCTAGGCAAAGGGTACGAGTAAACATCTTGTTGTTTATTTTATTCCTTTCCCTTTTAAAAAGAATATATGATTAACCTGTTGCTCAATAACTTAATTTCTCTGAGATTGGACTCTAAAACTGGTAAAATACATACACCTCTCTCCATATTGCTGAGTCTAGGAGCGACGTTATCAGTCACCATCGAGTGAATCACCCCTCGCATTACAACAGTGATTCAAGATATGATCAAAAGCGATTATTGTGTGTCAAAACTATGTATGTAACGGATTTTGAATATATTTACCGCTCATTTACAGGTTACATGTATGTATATCGAATTAAGTTTATTTTTAAGTGTTCAAATCTAATAATAAACTGTTTAATAGGATTATTTAATAATGCCTGTAGAATTTAATTTTTTTTTGTTGCCAAAATGTAAACTCTGAATGTGTATGGTATGTAGCTTGTATAATTTATATTTAAATTGCAAAATAGTTGACGTACCATCGCAAATCAATACGTATATGAATTGACATATGGATGCAAAACATAACTACAATTAACACTTATTTAAACAATTAACTTGGGATAAAAAAAAACATATATATATATAACTTTTGGAATCCATGCAACAGGTAGTTGCGCTAATTTATATGAAGACAGAAGACACAGTTGAAGGCAGTTAACAAAAGCGAACAAATAAATGTGGAACAGTCCAAGAAAAACACAAGGACTTCCAACTAAATTAAGAACTGTACTAAAAACACACAAAAAATTAAATAAAAAAGTAACTTCCAATTTGTCTATTTATACTTGTTTGTTTATTGCATTTTGCACTTTTGGAATACGTCGCAAGAAAAATTGCACTAGAAACTGAAGTAATGAAATTAAATGCTTCAAGTCATAGAATTTGGAGACGGCAAAGCCCTGCCTGGGGCATCCCTGAAATAAATTGTAGTATCCGCACCAGTCCTTGAAAGTGTAGTTAAAGAAGTGGGCCTGAATAATAACAAAGAAATAGACAAATATCTCAATAAAAAATATAACAAAAACACACGAGTCAAACGAGAAGATATTTATGATGGAGATACGATGTACAAAGGCATCAATAAATTTAAATAATCTGGTTCTAAGGTGACTGACTTTCTGAAACTGCGTTGCATGTCAAGATTTTTTGAATGCGGATATAAGTGTCGAATAAATCATATACAAAAAGTACACAGTTTGTGTTAAAGTGTAAAATATGACCTATATAGAAAATTTAAATTTTTATCAGTTAGTCTTTTATTGCGTAAACCCGATATTAAATTAGTTTCACTTAATAAACTAAAAATGTAAAATATTGATCATAAAAAGCTTTTTTTATGCAAAGAAATTTTTCTACAATGATTATTTGTGACAAATCCGTTAATTTGTTGTACTTGTAAACTATGGGAAACCCAAAAAGAGTGTAGTGCACTAGAGTGCCGGCCAAAACAAGACAAATGAGCCCAAACTCGATGGGTCTACCTTGTTTGGTTTAGGTGGTCAATTTCCGGCAATTCTTATTAGACCGAAGGTAAATATTATGTAGTACAAAAGCGTTTTCAAAAAGTAAAAAATTACTATGCCCATCTTCCGACACAATCACGGGTCCATACATTTCATGTAATTTCAGAATATTTGTCAAAAAAAGTCCGAGGTCAATCTTGATTTGACTAGTAATCCTTATGACCTTCTTACCGCTCTATTATTCAATCATGGTGACACAACATTGTATTGTTACCAAAGATACGTAAGTATACCAAAAGTGAGCTCGAATTGAGAAGAAAGAAGTGATTCTAAGTTAGCTTCCAAGATTGGACTCATACATCATCCATAATTTTATATCACTACGAAAGTTTTATTAATATTATTGTAAAATGAAAGTTGATTCTTATCTGAGATTATTACTTAATGCGTATGAAAATAATATTATTATTATTATTGACAACGACTTAATTATTTTCTGTCTATTTTGTCCATCAGTCTGTTGATCTTGCACTAATAGATAGCTGATTATTTAAGGAATTAACTTAGGTATCTCCGAAGAAAGGGTCCGTCTAAAACAATATAACTGCAGGCAACTGCTTTTGCATAATTTTAACTGCAGACTGTTGTATTTATTTCTTAATTCTCATCGCCTTATGACGCGGATATCGAAAACAGCATTCGGGGGCATAGAGGCTAGAACAGTAAGTTTTAAAACACTACAAGCCTACAAAAAACAGGATGGTACTCCGCCGCCCACCCAGTAGTTACACAGGGCTGATTTTTTTAATAAATAATTTCTTCCGAATTGACATCGTACCTATGACCCATGGTGCCAAAGTCAGCGTCTTAACAACTACGCCAACCATATCATAATCCACATCTCGAAGCCCAGCCACGCCACATCCACCAGCGATAAGGCCTCACCAAGTTGCTGAGTAAAGTGAGAGTGACAAACTCCCAACACGCCAAAGTCCAAAGACAAAGTATGGTATCACTTATTCAGCCTGAACAGGACAGAGTTAGCGCAAATGCACCAACGATTCTTTTACCATCTGTAACTACCTAGCGGAAATCAAGACTGAACTCAGCAAGCTCACTCCGGCTGAACCTCTCAACCAGGCATACGACCGTTAAGATACCGGCCAACCATGGACCCTTCTTTGGTTCCTATTTGCAATGTAGTAGTAGTAAGTCTATTTTTAGTGTCCCACTGCTGGACAAGGGTCTCCTCTAGACAGAGCGTATTGGGCATAGTCCACCACGCGGCCTAAGTGCGAGTCAGCAGTCTTCACATATCTCAGAATTATTATTTCTTAGATATGCAGGTTTCCTCACGATGTTTCCCATCACCGCAGAGCACGTGGTAAATCAGCATTTAAAATTGCAATTAGAAAATTAAAAATTTCATTGGTGCCAGTACCGGGGTTCGAACTCAGGTTCGCCTAGAGTAAACAGAATTGAAGACGAGCGCCCAGACACTGAGCTACCACGGCTCTCGGTTATTTGTATACCCACGATTACTTAACCTCTCCGCCATGACAAGGCGGGAATCTTTTAAAAAAGAAGCCCATATTGGCCTAACTGAACTCAGAATTAAGACCAGTCCTTGTTCCCCGCGGGTTTTGATCCTTCGATTTCTGTAATGAATATCTACATACCTCTATGCCACTCAGGCAACCATTACTTGTATAAAGTATATTTAACAAATATTTCATCATTACCTACCTACCTACTCATAATCAAAAATTATCTGAGAAAAAATATTAAAGTACATAAATAGGAATTTTACTCTAGAAACTGCACTAAACAAGAAGTAGATTAGTAATCGAATTTATGAATTATCAGAGTTATAACATCTAGGTCCTATCTCAAGACGTCAATGATGTACATTTGGTTATTTTTTATCAAAAAAATACATCCCTAACTTATTGTAATACTACAATGTTATGTTTATAAAATTAAAGGTTTCTTATTCCATTTACTAGCCCCAATCATTTCAAGACGACTTTAAAATGCAATACAAATATAGCTTCATGCATACATTAAATAAAGGATTTATATCAATTTATAAAAAATAAAACTTAATAAATTGTTTACCCTGATCACTTTAAGAGTATATTTTTAAATTATTATTATCAAATAATCTCCAGGAGAATACAACTAGGGTAAGCAGCTTTGGGATAGTTGGAAGATATTTTTAAATCCAAACACATTTTTTGACAAATGTGTTTTAACAACTATGTGCGCCTTGTCTCACAATCACCCTAATAGACCGTGTCTCTTACACGATATTCGCAACTTACTAAAGTCTAGGATGTGAGCGAACGCATACTAAGGCTCAGAGGGAATTTGATAAGCCACTTGGATAGACAAAATGACAGACGCTGAGTTTAGATTCTTACTGAGCTGTGGGTGAAAAACAAATACTGAGATAGGCCGTGCACTCACGAAAAGCACAGATGATACCCGGAAGACCATAGGCGTTATCAGGCGCAGATTAGCTCAAGACAGAGTTGTTAAATGGCTATAGCAAAGATTGATTTATGTCCAGTAGTGGATACAAAACGACTGTTAATGATGATGGTGATGATGATTTCAGAAGAATAATGTGTAAAGTATTAAAAAATATACAATAAATATATATAAACGTGACAAATTTAGTAAATGTATTTAACAATACAAATTTTATTACATGACATTTACATTGCAATAGAGATGCAGCTTCATGTTTACACGGAATAAAATCAAACAGATGATAAATCATCAAACAAATAGATGCAAAAATATAAAAAAAATCATAACAAAATATGGCTTATACAAAGTCAAATTTCAAAAAAGATTTTGTCAACATATTTACGCCAAATAATGTGAGCAGACAAATTACCCATTATTGTTTTCACCGCATCTTAAAATGGGATTATTATTTTGATGAAATTTATATTAATACCGTAGTAACACAGGTAGTTCTGAAAACTTGATAAAGGTCCGGAAGCGTATATCGACAATGCTACTTCCACAAAGCGCAATCTACCCAGAATGCGATTATTGCGCAAAATTTTACTAAAGTCATAAATTATTCTGTCACACTGTATTCAACGTCGTCGACGTAGAATTATTCATAGTTTCAATTCATGTAGAATATAAGTTGCTTTAATATAGTAGAATTATTTTTGCAGTAATTTTTAAATATCCCCAGAATATAAAGTCTTAAAAAGAAGATTTATTAAATCAAATATATAAGCTTTTTCAAAAAATTATGGATCACTGTAGATATACACAGAACAAAAAAGGTATAATAATATTTATATAGAAAAAGGGTAGTTGAACAGACTTCATCTTAAGAATCCTATAATTTAGTGTTAGTGCAAGCATCATTTCTATACCATAAATAAGATATGCTTATTGAAGGCTTCACCGGTAACTAATTTAAACCAAAATTGCGGTGCTTTTCACAGATGACAGTATTTTAAACTTTTACTTAATATTTCTCAGCAAAATTGGTGATTCAGCAGATCACCTTTAGGCCCTACGTGTCGCCCAAAATGGTTTGATGTAGGCACAACGTCATATACAACGATGCTTGACGGCGCATAATTCTTCATCAGCGCAAGAGGCGATATTTCATTATGACAGCGTTGAACTATAAAATATTTTCTCGTGGAGCCCGTGGCTTTTAGACCAACTAGAATTGTTTGCGGCCTATCGTCGGATAAACGTAATTGAGATTTATATTTCGACAGAGGATAAATATGTAATATCGACAGGCCCCGTTTGGGTGAGCACACAAAACCAAGTTGTACTGAACTTTCCTCAAACGACAGTTTGGCGACAATAGAAAAATATATTTTATGTTTTCTGCAGGAGCTTAAATGTATGCTAATTTAATAAATATTACGTAACGTGTGTATTCCGATTTTTACCATAGGAATTCTGTACCCTGTAAATGTATTATTGTTCTTTAAGGGTGCAAAATAATTCAATTTTTTTTTTATGGAATTGTCAACTTGAGGTAAAAGTTCCTAACGCTTTTACCTCATCTCTAAATAATATTTAGTTTAAACTTAAAATTAATTTACGTTTAAGTCTTGTCAACGCCCAGCATCACGTTAAACATATCGCTTAATCTGTTTAGTAAACTACTTCAAGAGACATATTAAGTAAGAATCCGTAGTTAGATTACAAATTTGATAAACTGAAACCTAATTTTCCTTTTAATACCCATTTATAACAGAGTATGCGCATGAAAAGATTCAAGGAAAAGATTTTACCCTACGATCCGTTTCTGTTTTCGAAGATTACTTAAAATTCCACCTACGTTTCCACGTACATGCCGAAGATGAAGATTATCTCGAATATTTTGTCACTCGATTATTTGATTATAATGTATTGCAGTTTTCGTTATTGTTTTAGTTTTTGCTTTTTTATATCATAACTGATAACTAAATTATATAAATTTTGTTTTAGAGTCTCAATACTCACGATAGAATATTTTCCAGTAATTTATTTGCAATCGCTAGCAATTAGGTAACAATTTAAAAATAATCTTGGATTAAAAATAAAAAAATGCCGGTTTTAATATAAAAAATAGATGATAAAAGCACAGAGCACTTAATATGTCAACTTTCAGGAATCAGTCGGCATAACTAGATATTCAAATTGTGTTAGGTTCCTTCGAATTTCATATCTCCACCATTAAAATTAAAATTAAAGGAACCCTGAGCTCATGATGACTGGAAATCTTAGTAGACATACAAGTTAACAGGATATAAAGGTTTAATACATATGATTATATTAGCTGGCCACTGCGCTTTCACCAGCCGAATTATACACATTTCTCATTTATGCTCCGCTTCTATTGGTCTTATTATGATGTTATATAGCCCCTCGTTAAATGGGCTATCTAACACTAAAATAATATTTTATAATTCAGACCAAAAGTTCTTGAGACCGGAGCTTTGCACTTAACAAAAAAAAAATTCAATTTATTTTATTTCTTATTTAATATTTTTTTATAATTGTAATAATTTTCAATTCATTTTATTACAATGACACTTATTAACAAATCTATAGATTCTAATTGATCGTATAGTATTTTTAAGGACATTTTCTTTCAAAATAAACTTAATAAGATGTTTTTTTGTCAAAGGAGGTACAATTGAAGTTATCCTAAATCGTAAATCAAATATGATCCACAATGTAATTGACGTTACAATTTTAATATTTGTGAACTGTATTCATTTTATATCACCACCGCTAATTACCGACTAATTAGTTAATCGGTAACGTGTTTAGTGCATGTAATATTTTGTCAAGTAATATAGCTTTTAAAGCTTTGGCCGAGGAAAATAATAAATATATTAAAACCGTTCTTTTTCGAAATCTATTTCCATTTTCATCGATATTCAACATCACAAACTGTCATCCATTTAACCGCAAATACAAGCTGACTATGCATTAAAAGGCACTAATTTGAATAGTCTCGCTGTATAATTAGAGCGTAAAAGGAACTGTTTTGTCAGTAATATTCAGTCCGTTGCTGGGTCAAAAGCTTTTTTATTGCTTCAACTATAAAACTTGCGTAAAGTTCATATGTATATTTACAAATATTTACACCAAAAGTGTAATAGCTATTCATATCCATGTAAAGTACATAAATGCTTTTCTGAGGTTTCATGCATCCAACAAATAAGCCGAAACCATTACAGGATGGGTAAAGTATCTGTTGCCACCGTCTTATAGTTAACCTCGAGGAAATTCAGAATACCCATATCCATCTCGCGGGGGCCTGACAAATTATGTCGGACTCTCACTGCCTAAACCATTCACGGTGTTTCACTCCAGCGCATATAGGTAGGGTCAGGAGAACGTTTTCGCACACTTTCGTGACCCCACCAGCGCTGGCCATCTAAGGAGCTTGGGTACAACCCCACTTTCCACACAGGCAAGGCGCGCAAGAATAACGAGCGCGCCTGCTTATACGGCCTCTCTACTCAACTAGTGATTGCGTTTATAGACCTAAATAAAGCATTCAGCACATCGATCAGAGAAGGGTTGTTCTTAGTTCTTAATAGAATCGGATGCCTGGATCTGAATATAGTGACTTCAGTCAGTCAACGAAGTTATAGGAGCCATAGCTTTGCAAAATAGCGACTAGCGTAAGATTATTATTGACGTGAGAAGAGGCTTTATTTTAAACTTTGGTTTGGCACCAACCCTGCTTAGAATGTTCTTTTCTGTACTTGTCAAAATTTCTTTCAGCAATGAAAAACAGGTCGTCCGGAATACACAGGGTCCGATAGTAGGCTGTACAATATTTGTTTACTCAAAATTTTGTAGAGCCTATCTTCTGATTAACCCCAAGTGGTGAAGAGTGGACTTTTTGGTTGACAGACTTCTTTTTACTGAAGGTGAAGCTCTCGTCCTAACGATCAAGTGGATCTCCAGAGCTTGGAGTTAATTAGCTTGCCAAATTCTACTAGAAGAGATGGCACGATCGCATTTAACATTCCGAGCGATCAATAATAAAAGCTTTATTAGATCGACGTAGAGCTACTTTTTAAAAAAAACATTAATAAACAAAACTATAAATTCCGCATGAAGAAACACAAAGCCGATATAAAAATAATAGACGCAATAAGTCTGCAGTTTGTCAACAAACTTTGAAAGGGTGCAACCAGTACATCAGATTTGAAAGACCAAAAATCCTCGCAAAAGTACACCAGTTCCTCAAGTATAATTCGAGAGGCTATTAAAATTAGGAAACATTCAAATTTCAATAGGGAAGATGGTTGAGTGTTCTACTTGGGATACCATTGTAAATAAAATCATCTCAAGAAATAAGCACAACACTGCTAGACCTAAACATACTATAAGTAGTTACTGCGTAGGCCGCACTAAAAATAATACGCAAGCTTGACAAGTGATACCAGGACACTAAACATCTCAATCCTAAGTCCCCTTGAACACTGTAAAGGGTTCGAAACATCGGGTGATAAAATTTAAAATAAACCGCGATTACGAAAATCTGTTAAAATGTTTAATTTAAAATTTGAATTTCAAAGCTCACATTAACATTCTTATTGCCAGTGTAAGAAAAACTGCAAACACATTGAAACTAATTCGCAATTCTTTAACTACTAAATTGTTCCTGTGTCTATATTCCTTCATATATTACCAATTTCAAAACCTTTCCTTGCACCTATCGTAGACATTCAAATGTTAGCTAAAGTGATAACTTTAACTTCACAAATATTTTTAAAATATTAAATATTTTACATTTAGTAATGTAGTTTGTAACTATGTTTTAGATCGTTTTCTTTCAATTGCATAATTTACGATTATCATAAGTTTTTTACGTAACAATATTACGTAAAAAACTTGTGATAATCGTAAATCCCTACCACAGGACTGGCTTGTCTAGTATTGTGCCAACGGAAGATGTATTGTATTTTCTTGTGTTTATGGCAATAACTTTTTTTTCTATTAATTGTATCTCCATTCAAAAACAACAAAAATCATGTGACTTGAATATAAAATAAATAAATGAAGGAAATAGTACTGAAATTGGGTTGAACTTTTTACAATAACGGAATATGATTTACTATATACAACATGACCATATGCTATTATTCACCCCCACAGTAAAAAATAAATATTAGTTTTGGTACAAAGAATATGAAAAAATTTTAAGTTACAAATCCCTGTGATCAGATCACAATAAAACGAATGCAAAGAACATAATATTTTTGTAAATATTAACAAAATTAGCATAGCATCAGGATGTCTAAAAAATTAGCATATCATCAGGATAACTACAGCCTATTACTTGCCAATTCTATTAAGCACACTAAATTCGCATCGGATTTAATAATTAATAAGCCAGCTATTCGATATTGCGTTATTAGATTATGAGTACCTTGGAAATAATCATTTCTCTTATATTATTTCTTATGGATATTCTAATTTTTATCCGATTACACCCCAATTCAGAATAAATAACAATACGAAACAAAAGTGAAGTTAGATTATTTAGCTTTATATCAAAACATATTCGACATGAATGTATGATAATATTATATAAAATCAATGAAAATGGTTGAAAATTGTTGTAGGTTATATTACACAGCATAATATTAAGTAAAGACCACTTTTACTCTGATAAGGGCATTTTTTTATTTCTTTGGATAAAACTATGACCAAATCTTAAGTACTTACTAAAAGATAATCAAAATTTGCGAACTAAATGTGTCTATGACAAAATTTTACGCACCAGCTAACACGTAATGATAAATATTGACGAATAACACGTTTGTTCAAAAATCTAAGAATATTAAATGTGTCAACATAAACAATTTTATTAAAATGTCTGTTGCTTAAATGTTAATATCCTGAAGGTAAATGCAATTTTACTTGCTAAAACCACATGCTAATTCAAATTATATGATTGTGAGAACAGGATATAACATTATTGATATATTGTAATGACCATAAATGTTTTAAATCAATAACTGTATTGCTGCAACAAATGTATGTGTACTTTATTAATGATAATTTCGAATAACAGTCCGAATTTACTTACTCATACAAAAAATATTTTCAAGCTAATGCCGTAATTATGTAACTTAACAGAACATATATTCACCGACAAACGCACACTTCCGCAAACAGTGCAGTCTAAATAATTTATAAACGCCTTAGCATCACGAGCAAAGAGCAAGCTTACAATATCCCAACGATAAGTAACATCCGTGAATCATAATACCAATTTTTACAACTTTTACATAAGACATTATTTCAACATAAATCCACTCGACATTATCTGATATACGTTTCTGGCGAAACCGTAAAGCAGTCCGGCCTGCCCCAGATTTCCCTCCTACACGTGTTAGCAACATTTTTGTTGTTCTTCCAATTTGGCCTGGCTTCATGGGTTGCGGTAGAAATTTTATGTAAATATTTTTTTGCCAGACAATCGAAAGCAATTTCAGCGGCTGCGGTCCTATTACGTGTCTCGATTTATATTGCGATATTTATGTCTTGTCATGCTAATGTAGATTTATTTAGAAATTTTAGAGTGCATTTTATCACAGATAATATAAATTGTACGTAAATGCACATGCTTCCCAATTAAGGAAATTTGTAATTCTTAGAGATTACCTTTTTCTAAATATCACTTATCTAGACTGGTCAAAAAGTCAGGTACTTGTTTTTAATACTCTTCTCTTTTTTTGATGAGATTATGGTATTTTTGATCTCTACCATTGATTTGCATTCTCATGGTGCTTGTTTAAAATAGTCGTTAAGGTTTGATAAACAAAATAACCGTACGCACAGAAAAAAAATTGATATGAAAGGTTGGCAAATGTAGTAAAAATTAATTTTAAACCGAAAGGGTAACAATTAAATATAATTCCTAATAAATAATTCGACAAACTTTTTTATTGTGTCATAACTAAAACTGGTATTTCTCATACTAAATAATATTCTCCAGGATAAGGCGTCCCCTTTCTGGCACAGTTATTGTGGGACTGGTGCCAAGACTGCCTCAACGCAATCTGTAGGCCCCAATTCGCTGTGTCACCCTTATGTTCAAAATAATTCAAACAGGTTTCACACATTAAAGTGGACTCTACTGTGAATTTATAACCGATAGCCGCCAGATATAAAATTATTTTAAAAAAAGCGAAAGGGATATAAAACGATTTTAATAATTGTTTTCATTTGTAATGCATTGTTTTTATTTAATTTTAATTTCGTTAAGCTGGTTGCGTTAATAAATTACGGTGTAGTTACATTTTATAATTTAAAAAAAATAAAATAATTTAGTAGCACAACAAATGTTGTTATCAGATATAACATAGATTGTGCTTCATGGTAACGCGTTCTCGACATTGTATGTGAATATGATACTTTCTATTTGTATGATTTTTTTGGGTATTTTGAAAGTTATGCTTTATGTGTGTTATCTCTTGAATTTTATACACGTGATTTGCATATTATTTGACAAATTAGAAATTGCAATTTTAAGTTTACCACGTGCTTGGTGGTGAAGGAAAAAATTGTAAGAAAACCTGCATGTCTAAGTAATAATATTTCTGAGATATGTGAAGTCTGTCAATCAACACTTGGGCATGGTGGATTGGGACATTTCCCAGCAGTGGGAGATTTAAAAATAGGCTATTATTTTACTTTTTTGAAACTTTACTTATAAAAAATATTGTTTAGTTTTATTTTCCTTGCATCTCATTTTGTTCGGAATTGTGCACACCTCTGATAACTGAGCCGTCCACCATCTGTACATGAGAATATTGCAGATTCGATTCTGCGACTAACAGTTTTGATTAAACCTGGACGACCTGAGTCATTTTGTTAGAATTATTCATGGGTGTCGACGGCAACATATCAGGGTCGTTATCGTCATCGTTTTGAAATTTATCAGTAGCTTTACAATTTACTAGATAGGAGGGTACCCGATGTTCTGTTTATTTTTTTATTTTCATTATAAGTCTTCGACTGATTATTAATGTTCGAAAATTCTTATAAAAATGTCTATTTTTCATTTCACTACGTTAGAATATTTTGTTAAAATTAATTTAAAAATCTACAGTATTATATTAACTCGATTGTGGTTATGGACTAAAATAGCGGACGTCGGTCTGTCATTATCAATTAAGACTAGTAGCTGGTGGTAAAACCCAACCATTTTTTTATTTTAATAAGGACGACGTTTTTATTTTTTAATTTAGAGAAAATAAAATCAAATCGTTTAAAAAGGGTTCATCTAGGACGTTGTCACAACAAATTGCAGACTTTTTTAGACATCCGTGTTCGGTGCAGTTGATGTGAATCATTGCTTTGGTATATGCTTGCACCAAAACACCGAAATAGTAAGAAAAGCGATTATTGCAAACGGAAATAACGTACATAAGTCAAAAAGGGTTAAAATTGTTCAGGTCAATAGTACAACAATAATTTAATATGTTGTAATAATTTAAATATTTTAAAATTGTAATGGCGTAAAGGATAAAATTTGTATTTATTATATTAAAACAACCAAAAAAAATTAACTTGTGGTGCCAATTATACGACTATTATACAAAAAATCGTTCAATTTATTTGATTAACTTATCATAAACTAAACTTCTAAATATTAAGATTATTCATAAATTTTAGTTAAGGCTATATACTACAATACTGTTCATCAGAACTTTACTATGAGCATGTGTTTAATGATATAAACGATTCTTTTAACTTATGATATTCTTTAATATTTATCTTATGATACTCATTTTAATCTTTGTTAAATAACGATTATTAATGCAATGATTTGCAAAAATAGTACCGCCAATAGTCTTATTTGCAAGGTTTCCATTGCCAATTTCTAGCCACGAATGTGAATTTATTCTAAAACAGAATTTATTTAAAAACAAGAAACGACTTTGCATTTATTAAAAACAGTAAATAAAAAGAATAAGTCATTTGGCATAGACAAACGTTTGTTCATCGTTTTAAAGCTTGATTTGAATATTACCTTTTCAATTTTTTTGTTTTTATAAGTAAATATATTTTCTTGGAAAAATTATATTATTTTTAATTATTACACATTGCAACCTTAACAGAATATATCATAAAAATTAATAAATTTAATTAAAACGAAAGCAACCGCAAGAATTTTATGTTTTTCTTCGGGGAGGTATTCAACTTATTTGTTCGAATCCTTATTGTAATTCCAATCTATTCTATCCATAGATATATTTTATATAAATTTCCGGATTAGCAGTTTACACGCCATTCTTTGGATGTTGCGTGAGTCCGTGAGCGATGGGATAAAATTAACTATCCACTCATTGGTCATGCTATAAAAAAACCCTATCTTCTTAGCTGGTAAGCAATTGTAAATATACATTTTCAATAAACCATATCTATCGTTTTGGTTTAGATTGGTTTTCTTATTTTTTTGTTGCACTCAATAATAATCCCACGGGCTGGTTTCCGCTTCGATGACTGTCAGTTTTAAGGGTGCCGTGTGGTTATTCCTGTGGTTATCACGTTTGTTGTGGTGTGGTTTCACATTCTGGTGCAAGTAACGACGCCATTTTGTTCTTTGCACAGCCAATTTTCGCAATATTTGACATCGATGTTGCATTTTTTCATATATATTTTCTGGAAGTCTTTATATCAAAGGATTTGGCCATGTTTGCATTTCTTTAGCTCAAAATAAAGTATGCATTAAGCTTTCCTTTTATCGGACATCCTCCAAACGTGGCCACATTAAAGCAGCTGGCGCCTAAATACGAGTAGATAAGCCTCGTCACCACGACCTGGGTTCGTCGCACCACTTCAGTCTTTCTTACTCGATCAGACTACTCTTTGTATAGTATATCGCATAGGCATTTAAGGTGGCATCTATCTAAACCTTGTATGCGTTTGCGATACAAGCTTCAACTACTTCTCTTACTCTTTTTACGCACATAATCATATTATTATTCCAAACATCGTGAAAAGTGCGTAGCAGGCGACATATTTAGAAAAAAGTTGTTTGAATGGCTATGTGAAATTTGTTTTTTTAAAAAAAAATTTAAGATATACATATCAAAACATTAGGGAAGCGTGCCTTTTATTACCAATTGAGAGGTAAAATTAACAAAATTATATTTTTTTCTCTTTTTGATAAAATTAAAATGAAATTGGTAATAATTTACGATTATGCTGCCGGTCCACTTTTCAACTTTGACAACTTTCACTTTTTTATTTTGTTTTGCAAATATGTTATATTTTATAAACATTAGATTTTTGATGGATTTATTTATAAGATGTAAATTTTATCTAAGCATAGTATATTAATAATTATAAGAAATTTGCATGACAATGGGAGAAATATGCATCAACTTTCTTTTGAGATTAAGAACTACGTGTGACATATTTCTGCGAATAAAAATGATTTCAATTTGAATTTTGAATTAACACATCCGCTACGTGACAAGAAAGAGCATAAATATAAAAAGGAAAAACAACGCCATTTATTTCGGCATAGTGACAGTACACAACTCGTAACACTGCGAAAAAACGCCAAAATTTCGGCCAAGTCCGTTATTAAGAAGGTGGCACTCGCCACCGCGATTTTTATCTAAACTTGGCAACCCTACCTATTACCTAACCTGGCATAGTGTTCACGAGCGAATAAAAAGTATTTAAAGTCAGATCATCTTGGTATCTTCTTACAATGTTCTTTCTTATTTTTATTGCCAATTTGTTCATACGGGAATCCGTCACTTTTATACGTGATTGATACTATTTGTTGTAATTTATTGGCGTTTATTGCTTTTAAGTCACGTACGTTTGTTACTGAATTTTCATGAGCTCCAACCGGTTTTGTCGAACGGTCCCCAGCGATTTACGAATCATGTTGGATTTAAAATAAATTTTGATCCTAAACGAATGTTATTTGTTGCCTTATCACAAAGAACATTACATGTTTTCTTAAATTTTTAAACAATGTTACTATTGTTTCTTTTAGTATTTTAATAAAAAGAAATTGAAATAAAACGTTTATAATTTTTTAATACATTTACCTCGTTGATTAACTATGAATCCAATTAAGTCGACATAAATGTTGATGAATAAATACTTAAATTTTAGTGAAAGAAGCTCAACTAATGATTTAAAAAAAAAACTTTTTACTCAATTGAATGGTCGAATTAGTTCTATAAATAATTCAATCCTCTTAATTGTACTGGAGTCTAAATATTAATATAAATTATTTATTTTGTTCATTAAACAGTTCGCCAATACATTAAGTAGAAATATATAGGTTAATAAAATCCGTAGATGTAAGTGTGAGTTTTCTTGTTGATATACTTTTGCTATTTTTATTGATTTCTTAATATAATTATTTAAAAATATGGACAATTATGTTTCCTAATAAAACTAAAATACAAGATTTTATATCTTTTTCCAAATTGAGATTTTACATAAAAAGGTAAAGGTAACTTTTATTCAGAAAAATGCCTAGATCTGTTTTCTGATTCTTTTTCATCATTTTCTTCATCTATCTCTATTTAATATAAATAAAATACAATATTATGCGTGAAGAAAAACATACCAAAATCATAAAATTTGAAAAGACAAAAATAATTTAAATCGTAACTCCAAGTTATTACAAGTTAAAACTAAGACAGATGGGAAAGAAGACTGACAGTCTGTAAAGAAAATTTATTTAAAACTTTTTAAATTAATATTAGATATCTTAGTCCAATGTACAGGACACGCAAATCAGATTATGTGAGATGATCATTACAGCAAAAACCCGCGTAAGGTAACTACTGGCTGGCCTTTTTTTTCATTAACTGACAACACTAATTTCAATTTTATATTTGGTCTACTTATTGTTTACTTGATAACTACTGAAGTAAGAAAAAATATTATTTATCTATATTTAAACATTTTTACGCGGGAAAAAGGAAAAATACAAGGAGTATTGAGTTACAGATTCTAACTAAAGAGCAATTGCCAGAATAGTAAATATGCACAGTCGCACATTCGATAAACTTGGACCACAGATAGGCCAGAGATAATGAGTTTTAAAAAGGCTCATATGTGTTTGTGGGCAGAGTATATAGAAAGTAAATTATTTTGTTATTCACGAAGTTTCTTATTTCTTTGAAATACACAAAATCTTGTTCAGTCAATTTAAATAAATATCTTTAATATGTTTACAAAGATAGGTATCTAGTGTAATTCACTAAACCTCATAGCAAAATATTGTACACACCCATTAGATATTTTGCAATCAGGAAATAAAAATAAATATTTTTTTTTTCAATAACTCTCGTGTTAGAGAAAGTATGCAAAGCTACAGTTCGTATTGAAATTAGGTTTAAATAACAATTCGTTAAATTGTAATAAAGTAATTTCAATATATATATGATGATAAAATCCTTCGTTATAAAATATATTTTTGTGTCAATATTGTAAATGGCCGAGCGTATATTTGAAATAAAAAAGTAGTGGCTTAGTGGTTCTAATTATGTTTTTGATGAAAATAATGCACTGTTGTCTAAAAAAAGTTTTCAGATTTCGGCGTAAAACATAGATTTTTAGATAATTATTATATGTGTATATCAGTTCTTGTAGTTAATATGAATTGTAAATTTTTATGTTAGTATTTAACTAAGGTTATGCTTGAAAATTTCAAAACTTATTTCAAAATAGTTTATACAGAGGTTATTCGGGCTATCTACTATTATTTTCGACTACCATAATTTTATTGAGAATATTTATTACATAATATGATAAAAAAAACTATACATTTGTTACGATATATTACCATATTTCACGGTATTACTTCGAAGCATTGAAAATAGTGCTTATTCTTACTTTAAAAATAACCAATATATTAACGTTACCGAGATTTGTTAGTTTGCTGGAATTATTTCATATAGTTTAAGTTGATTAATTATTGGCTCTATTTTTATTACTTCAATATCGTCGTCGTCGTCCTTAATGATTGTTAAGATTGTGATAACCCTATATCTTTTTATATTAATTATTAGGTACGAGACAACATTCTCTTAATTATTTTCATTTATTCAGTTCTTCTCCAGGATAAACATATAAGAATAATTAATAAGATATATACAATAGAGTTATGAAAATTGCATACAAATTTCGATCAAGCTTAAAGCGAAAATCATAAAACCTTATTATTCGATATCTGAACTTCCTCTTGGCATTCTAGCACTACTAAAAAATAAGTTCATCGAAGTGTATACATTATCAAACTTCTATTTAAAATCTCGTGAAACCCCGTCACAGTTTATATTTACTGTCGAAAAGCAACCGATAAGCGTTTTTGTATGTTCATGTTCCATCCCACCGGTGTACTCGGTGGGATGAAACATGAACATACAATTAAAATTTCAAATCAAATATTTTATTAAAATTCCCACGTACACAATTCTTAGGATGTGTGGCCATGGGCGAAGGTAAATCGTCTTCCTGTTTATCATCCTTCCTGTAAAAAATCGGACAAATTATTTTTTTAAGTAGGTAGGAAGAAAGGAACAAATACTGTAAAATTACCCAGCTTAATATGTTCCTACAAGGTGGTAATCACTCTTAGCATTGTTATAATTTCCACCACGAGGAAATCTTTTTAATTGAAGTACTAAGAACTACTAAGAAATTTGTAATATACACGTAAACCTAAAAATGAATGAATATTTTGTTGTACACACTAGGAAAAGAACTTCATTCAAAAGTCCCTTACAAGCGAATAGTTCTACTCTAAGAAATAAATACGTTTAATATCTTAATAAAAAAAAAGTTTTTTTTTGTCTTTTTTAATCTTGATGCTGTGGGGTTAATATATTAGTTTTGCGGATGAGCGACAGCCTAATTCATAAGTTGTGGTCAGTAGATGATAGCTCTATTAGTTTATGATTTAAAAATGCATAGGGTTAGGATTTAAACGGTTATATTGGTTCGAAATATGTAAAAAATTTCGAAATATTTATGCATGGTAAATTCGTACATAATTAATCTTTTAAAAGTGCATTCAAAACTGTAGAGAACTTCGATCGCTGTCACTTATGTTTTGTATGTAATATTAAACCTATCTTCGAGATTGGTCCGGGAGTGTATCAAGTTTTACGTCCCTTACCTTTCTCTGTTTTAACTAACTAAATGCCAATATATTTTGTCAGCGCTGTCAATGTCACGCACTCAATCCAAACGTGGACTTTAATCGCGCATTTTTTTTGTAGTTTCTTTCTTATGGACGTATATTTTCATATCATATAAATTTAATTCAATATTAAAAATCTGAAAATATGTATTCAAAAATATATGCATCAATATATAAAATGAATGATATAAGTTTTAGAATTTGTGAAGAATTATCTTCTTCTTCAAGTGCCATGATTAAAAATATTTTTAATTATGGCAATTTATTTCTTGCATTGAAATTCAAAAAGATATGAAAGTTACACTTCAAAGAAAATAATTTTTGAGAAAAGTTGAATATTTTAGGTTCGAATAATTCTCTACAAAAAAATATTTTTCCTTCTCTTAGAATAGCCAGCCAAAGCATCCAGATGTTTCTTCATATATGCATTTATTGTAAAGAAATATATTTATATCATATATATTCCTTCACTTAAGTGACTTTTTTATTAGTTAGTAGTTCTTCGCCTAAATTCACCTTACTATTTTATATTATGCGCCGCCTGATACTGAAAACTTTTAACAAAATTTTCTGATCGTATGCCTCATTTGGCTGGCTTGAGCTTCTGAGACTATTTAAATAGTTAAACGCTGATGTGTTCCCTTACGTGGTTTTTTATTGCCACTCAAATAAAGTGGACATTAATTTTACTAAGAATTTATAATACTCAGCTTCAGCTTCTAACTTTTTAGGAAATGATGAAAAAGAGGAAGGTAATTGGTTTAGAAGAGAGTCTTAATATTGGAAGACAAAAGATCCGTACACGGAATCTTTTATTTCACGAATATTCGTAAAAACTTATTGAGCACGAAAAATCTTATGAATCAAAATTCAATAAGGATCATTAATGGATTATGAGGTTTATAGTTTCCACTATGTACTTGAAATAAAATAACATTGTTAAGAACTTATTCAGCTAGAGATATTTTAAATCCTTAATGTTCTTATAGATATGTGTATAAAGCTAAAACAAGAAATATGACATACTCGTATATTTGAATTGAAACTTATTTTCTAAAAAAACAATTATCTTCTATAATGTTTCTGGGCTGATACCTTAAAGGCTTTTTTTCTTTTCTTAAAAGCTAGCTGTGCTTTTGTAACTCTCCTCTCCAGGAGGTTTGTGACGCTGGTGACTTACTATTATATATGCCACTAACTTATTATCTCACGATAACGCGTGTAAATATGCCATTATCGTAAGACGTAAATGATTAGTAGTATTTCATTTTAACTTCTTTTATAAGATTTAAGATAAGTAATTTTGTATCACATCTAATCAAAATACATTGATACAAATTTTGTTTCTTTTTGAGATACGTAGATAGTTAATTTAGTACGTATATAAAAAATATCTAAACCTTAATTTTACTAATGCACCTTTATCAACATTATAGACGGTTTAATATTTTTTATGACTAATGTGAACTGTCATTTTTATTTAAAAAAAATTATACACATTTTCATGCGCATGAAAACTGTATTTAGGGCCCCAATATTTCCACTAGTATACGGACGTGGGCATAACTACCTGGCTTTTATACATGATTATATTAACACAGTCTTTTAAAAACCGGGTAAGTGCAAGTAAGACTCGCGCACTGAACATTTGGTACCATAAGATTACATTGAAAAATTTACCATTTTTTTTTAAATATTTACATTTTTATAGTAAAAATATAATAACTTTTTAATTTTTTGTACAATATAATTTCTTTGTATAATATAAAATAAAATAAGTAAGAGTTCCGTCGTGGCACCAACGCGACACAAACGGCACGTAACATCAAAAACTTTCACGGAGAGAACTGTACAAACGAACGTACAACCTGTTATTGGATTTCCCGGTTCCGTTCTGAAAATTTTGATTTGAAAAATGAAAGTCGTGGTCGTCCGGAGATTTTGATCAAGAATGATGAAAGGGCGATTGTGGAAGCTGATGAAACTCAATCTACTGATGAGTTAGCAGCAGCTTTTGGATTTTCGTGAAGCGTCGAGACCTGCCTCACGCTGCACCTGGTAACGAAATGAAGGAATTTTGAACCGAATTGTTACATGCGACAAATTATGGATTCTGTTCGACAATTAAAAGCACCCAGTAAGTTGGTTCAGCACCAAAGCGATACCCTAAACCAAAAATGACCCTTAAAAAGTCATGGTCACTGTTGGATGGTCTAGTGCGGGTCTGATTCACCACATCTTTTTACAAAACGGAATGAGCATTACTGCAGACGAGACCTGTGAAAAACTGTAGACAATGATGGCGAAGCTTACACATCTGCAATCAGCTTTAGTCAATTGGTCGTCCCCACTGCTCCTCCATGACCAAATTCGACCCCATACTGCGCAACAGACAGTTCTAAGCTTAAAGAGCTGGGGTTGGAAGCTCTCCCTCATCCGCCATACTCACCAGACCTTGGACCTACTGACCATTACATTTCCAAAATTTAAGCGACTTTGTAGTAGGTAAAAAATTAAATTTCCGAGAGGCAGAACAAAATGCCTTTGAAGAATTTGTTCCCACCCATCCATTTGATTTTTACAAGAAGGGCAGCAATAAACTGCCAAAGCCAATGCATTGGCAAATATGCGTCAATTGCATGGATTACTTTGAATAACATAAATAAAAAAGTTTGAAAAAATAAGTACTTTCACTTATTCCTTACAAAACGGCAATTTCATAGGTTTTAGTGTTTTACTGTTGTTGTGTTTCAAGATATTGCTTTTTGCTAAATTTCATGATACTAGGTAAATGGGAACCTAGGTATTTACATCTTTTGCGAGTTCATAGTAAATGCGACGGAAACGGCCCAAATCTTTTTATTGCCTAAATTCAGAAGGTTAATTTTCTCACACTCCTAAGGGTGTCCCTGTGGGGTCTCTCTCCTATCTTGCATTTAGTATTAATTTAAAATTTATACCCATTCATTTCATTCATTAAGAATCTTAAGAGATACATAGGCAGATGGACAACGAAGTAATGGTAAGGGTTCCTTTTTTCTCTTATAAGTACGGGATCCTGAAAGAAAAAGTAGTATTATAAGTAAGGAATCTTGAACTAAAAAGTACTACAGAAGAAGCAAAGAATTAAAATGTCAGATTTTATATCGAAAAAATATCAATACCTGCTTTTATAAAAGCGAGAAAGGAATTTTCCATCGTTTTTTAGGTATTTTTGCGCATATCCTCGCCTTTTATAACTTATCAAAAAAATAAAGGATATACTTTCGAAATAGTCTAATGTTAAATCGGTTTAGTGGTTTGTTTTTAAATCAAAATAAAGGAAAAAACCAGTTCCCGAAAGGTTACTTAAGGTGTTTCAAGGCGGGTTTTGTTATATTCTGAGAAAATGATTTTGTGTTAATTCAAGTTAAGTTAAATTCTATATAAATGTATATTAATAAAAGATCCCACAATGTATTGGTGTTTATAAAAACCAATCTGGTCTGTTGTATAGCAATGTTTAATAGAATATTAATTAAATTTAAAAAAATTTTACACAAAAAAATAATTAACAAAATTTACAAGCCACATTGAAAAGGCTAGAAATTTGTTGCATCTTAATAAAAGACCTGCCATATTACTCGTATTCTAATTAGAATTTTTAGAAGCCTCGTTTGAAAGTTTTCATGTAATTTGTATACCATTTGCAATGCGGTGATTTTAGGCCTTTATATTTATGCTGTAGACGTCAAAAAGAGCTCTAAACCTGGAAAGGATTGGTATGGGTGAAGTATTTTCGGGAGGCTTCCTTTAAATTATTTTAACTGCACGTGACACTAGGCCAATAACAGTTTCTTATTTTTATTTTAAATCTTTTATAGTTCGAGGTAAGTCTACAACATAAATTTAGCATTATATCCACTGTGGACCTTGCCGTGTTTTTATATAAAAATAACGACTCTGTATATAATGCGGTTATATTGGGACATTTGTAAATTTCAGATTGATTGATAGCCGAATCCAAAAAGCCAATAGCGTATCTGGTCAAATTAAATTGCTAGCATTCTTTTTATCCTATTAAATACTATGTGGTCCGATAAATCGCAGCTTTGTGTTTGAACAGACCGACGTCTCAATCGTAAGCTTTTCGTGATCTATGACCATGGCAGGCTCATTGCAGACCAGTCGCTGATACATTCGGTCGGACTAGTTGACAATGAAGTCCGAGTATTGCTAATTCTTGACAGAGACAGAAGAAATTGTTCACATCAGTAATTAGGCCGATTAGAAATGTTCTATCTTATGATTTTTTTAATGGTTAAGTTTTTCGCATATAATATGACAGAAATTTACTATTAATTAGTCATTGGACTCGTATAGTATTCAAATATAATAACATTAGTGTTGAAATAAATTAACAGTATCTATTTATAAAAATTCGATGACATTGTCAAAACATTCATAGAACCATGGCACGAAAGTAGCATGCAATAATTTCAATTAATTACAATTTTGCGTTCTGTAATTGATATTTTTAAAACGTGAGTTTGCTTTAAGGGAATCTCATCTGTTCTCAGATTGCCTCTATTTCCGGATAATTTTAGTTGAACAATAGCTTTTGCTTTCTTATGCTTAAGTGAAATATGGGGTGGAAGT
>JAOCPS010115443.1:0-15309 GCA_025505425.1 Graphium colonna | reverse complement strand
ATAGGGTAAAATCGCTTTTCGCCGTAACCGTAAAGCAATTTAATAAAAATCACATGCAAATTCATAATATTACTATATATTACTTACCAGAAAACTGAAGAACAACTAGTAATAATAAAGAATGAACAAAATATTTTCCGCGAGCCATAGCACAAGTAGCTTTAAGAAGATGATGCGTGTAACAGAATCTACCTTAATACTCCGAACATAATTATGTGTATGATGGCTTTATATATATTAATTGACGTCATTAGCAGGAAAGTCTGCCTCGATCGATCCACAAAAACACGATAAAGAATCCTACACAAAAGTAAAAATCTAATTGTCTACAGTTGTTCATAAATATAAATGATACATCAACAACATTTTTTATCAAATTTAAACGATAATGTTGTTGTTATAAATAAATATATCATAAAAACATCGAATTTCTGAAAAGGAAATATGTAATGAGAAAATATCGATATTTATGAACGATGATTTCATATTTTTCGATATTATTAAAGAAATAATCTAGACTGTAAAAATGTTTTTTTTTTAAATACCAAAATATTTTTTAAGCAAAATTTATTTTCAAAATTATAAATTTGATAGCATTGTGCTGCGGTCTCATTCAGTTGTCGAAGCGCTAGCTTCTTAAAACACCAATTTACTGGGCACCGAGGTTGCCATTATGAGTTTATGGGCAAATTGATCATCACCAGTAAACTAAGAACTCATTTATTATATCTTCATCGTCGGAACTGCTTATCTCTGCTCTCATATCTTCTTTGTCGGAACTATGAAAGAAAATGTAAGCGTGTCTACTAGGGATGGGAAGCTTCGACTCCACTACCGATAAATAATTATGTATTCGGTTCCGACACTTACAATTTGAAGGGTATAATCGAAGGTACGATCATTGCAGGTAGAGACGGCAGCTGCAGTAAACATCTAAGAAATACAGAGGTTACTGGGCTTTGACACTGATACCGATAATTCAGAACTTCCGACTTATATTATACCTATGATATTGACTTCAAATCACTCTGTGATGTACTGTTTCGTCGATTAGGATATTTAGGAGATTTAAACCTATTTCAATATAGAGAAACCTAACGAATCAGGATCATCAATAAAATACGAGCATACTAATTTACGAATTATAAAAATAAACATTTATCTAAAAAACCAGTTCAGTCCTTATAATTTTCTTCTTACGTGAACAACGACAACTATCGACAAACTTAATAATTCGGTCGCAATTTTTAACATGTTCACACTTATTTACCTTAGAACGACCTGCATTAAAATAGTTACATTAAAGCATCGTCTTATATTGATGTGCAAATACTTATATCAGCTATTCAATATTAAAACACAAAAGAGTTGAAGGCGGGTGATTTTCTCGTTTCTTTATATTACTTTTCTCATTCAATTCTGATAATGTGGATGCTATCGACATCGACGTGCTGTTTTATTTTGAGGAAATTCCTTTTATTTTGTTTTAACGGCTAAGATTTTAAAAAGTTGTAAATCTTTTCAACGATCTCGGGTACTCGATCGTACTAGAGTCAAAAAAGTTCTATAAATACTAACTATATTTTTTTTAAATCGGATCATCACCAATATTGAATCGACAACGACTAAAAAACCGACAATAAAAATGAGAAATTTATTCCTAGACTACAGGTGGGGTACGCCACTCTTTTATGGAACTAAACCAAAAAAAATTCGCTCATAAAGAACGATGTCAATGTTGGTGATTTCAACATCGATATTAAAATATTTGGTGGTATGGTGGTTATGAACGATATATCGATACTTAGAAATATCGATTTATAGTTCATAACTATCGTTTGAATCACCACTTGAGGTAAATAAGACTTTAACCACAGAGAAGTCGGAGATGGTTAGGGTTATCTTAATATACATAAATTATGTGTCACGTTGTTTGTCCGCGATGGATTCGCAAATTAGAATAGTTGTCAGCTTTTTGTATTTATTGCTTTTATTGAACTTAATAACACTTGCTAATAAAGTATAACGCTGTCCACAAGAGCCAAATTTTACGAGAATTGGGTACGGCCTGACATTATCGGTGTCAAATTTAGCAATATAATTACAGTATTGCAAATCGGAATCTGTAATTGGGCACTTAATTGTGGCAGTGAGTTGTTTAGCAATACTGTACTACACGTTGTCGTTTTTATGCTCAGGTACGCATAGTATTTCTAATTTGTTAGATCGAGATAATTGTTCCAATTGTTTCAGGCGAAGATCCAAGTTTCGGGCAGTGCTCTGTAACTGCTTGTTATCTTTTGAAGTGTAACTATGATAGCCTTTTGTGATCGTATTCACTAGTAATCCTGGCCTGTTCTGCGGTAAAGTAAGCAAGCGATCGCTCTAAGTTATACAACTTTGATTATATTTCCTTAACCTCCGTGTTGAATTTTCTGTCGATAAATAATTGCAGGCTCGCAAGCACTACATAAGCCTGGGCGCACCGGGATGTTGTCCTAATCCTGTTGTGATATGACAGAATTATCAAGGTAACTTAAGGTGGTGGCTGACTATGAAGGATGGAATTATCGCCGTGGCGCTTAGACTCCTTGCGACAGCAAGATGGACAGACCCAGATGTCCTTAAACTCTTTAAATAACTTAAGTAGTCTTCTTTTTCATAGTTCATGCAGTTATAATGATATTTTTCTGACACTGACAGCAATTTAAGAATGATATTCCTTTAAGAACGTTTTGGTAACCCGCGCATTTTTGTGGATTCATCAAAAACTTGTGAGTGAGAAACAGTGTTACACTAATATATCAAGGAATGCAGTATTAACTATTTGTATTTTTATTTCATTATTTCTTCTTTGTGGCTGGCGCACTTTTCACAATAATATTTGTGAAAAAAGCGCGGGTCTCAATAAAGAAATAATAAAATAATTTTTTTTGCTTTTAAACAGCTACGCTATTAGTAATCAACAAAAAGTGCTAGTGCGAACTTGGGTATTATGATTATTAACTTCAATGTTCTGCGCGCTCGTTGTAAGCGTGCAGAACATTGAAGTTAATAATCATGGGCTATTTAATTGTACACGGACCAAATTGCTCTTCTCAGTGAAGACTGATTCAAGTAATATTATGCAGATAGACGATAGATTAAGTATTAACTTAAGACTACCGGCTTCAACAACTTTTATAAAACTTGATATAATTTACTTTCACTGTATTATATGTTTGATTGTGGATTGTAACACTTCACTCAGAGTTTGATCTTAACTTTTGATATATATAATGAAACGTCGAAAAGCCTCTAAACACTGTTTATTGTTCACCTTACTGCTTGTTCATATTTAATGGTTAAATGCATTAAAATCTTGTTGCCCACACTGTCACAACTGCATTTCACTATTGTTTCATTGTTACTATATAGTTTAATAAGAGATATTTCCTCACAAACTTTAGAATAAAATAGATTAGAAGATTCTTATTGCACACACCAAGAATGAAAGAAGATAGAAAATAAAACAATTTTAAAATTTTGATTAAAATATCTACATATATTGTGTGTATTTTTGAGAAATAGTTAGCGTTTTCTTTTTGTAAATGTGGAAAATGAGGCACATTATTCTGCAAAAGATGCTGTTTACACGATTCAATATTGCGTTCAAAGCCCTGAATTTTACATACAAATTGTAAGTTATCTGTTCTTTGCCGTAAAGTTCCATATTAAGATCATTGAAATGCTGAGTCATGTCATAAGAAACCCAAAGTCGCACATCCTTTTTTTTGCCAAAATGAGGAAAGCTATATACTTTCATATCCAAGAACAATTGTATTTAGCTTTTGTATACTCGTTCCAGCATTGCATCTCTACTAAGCCAGCTAACTTCGGTATTGAAAACCATGTCGCCATATTCATATTCAATTTCTAAATCTTTCATAAATTCTTTAAATTTATGGTAATTTAACGCGGGTAATTTAATAAAACTGATAAATTTAATTATTTGTATAATAAAAAAGCTTTCTTTTTGCATACAATTTTTTCTGGTGAATTATGCAGTAGTAAAAGAATATTTCCCTTTGTGACTTTCTTCATGTCTTGAAATAACCTTTCCGATACTACTACCGCCATGCATGACATTGCTAGTGCTCCATATGTCAATATATCAATAATCTTTTCTCATAAAATTTTTAAATTTTCAATACAGACTTTAGTTTAACGTACAGATCTTCCTTAGTTCTTTCCTGCTATATTCTTCGGTATATTACATTTGTTGTCTTTATAAAATACCACGTAAATGTATAGCCAGTTGGGATAAATCGCTAATATTGCAAGTCTAATCCAATGGCTAAGAACAGTATTCAAATTTCGGACAAGTCTTCAATTCTCTTTGCAATGGTGAATCTTGAATAAACTAAAGTTTGAAATACTGTTTATTTAATCAGGAAATCCTATTACTGCAACTATAATCAGAAATTCTTTTATTGTCTCTCCATCCGCGAAGGTTTTAATGTTTTTTTGCCAGTATGTCATTCGCAAACTAGCGTTTATTGTTGGAGGAAGAAGAGTGTTGGTAGATCGTAGGCCGCTTTCCCTATCCCCTGCAATTTGGCGCGGTGGCACCGCCGACGGATGTGGCATGGAGCGGCCGCGGGGGCTGGATTTCTGCCTTCTGCGGCCGAATCCTGGTGAGCGACGGAACCCTGCACCGTATCCGCCACGGGGTCCGGGAGGCTTGATGCTTGATGGCACTTGCTCTCGTGGCTTCCAAGGCATCGGGTACTTTACTCGGGGGAGTGTCGCCGAAAAAAAAAGTTACGTTACGTTAGTACAACGAGGAGCTAATTCCCGTTAAGCTTGTGAATTATAGATATAGCGTAGGACGAGATAAACTTTTTGGATGATAGCAATATAAAGCACATCAATATCGTGGGCTGTGACTAGGAGACCTTGATCTTTGATGTACTCATAAATGAGTACGTTGGGGATATCACAATGACAGGGACATGCGCTCTTCAGGGAGCATGTATCTGGTGTATCTCGTGGAAATACACTTCCTTTTCGTGGAGAAATATTGTGTGACTGAAATTAAATTATTGGGGGTTCCCAACCATAGTGCACACTGAATCATTGGCCATTGGATCTAGTACATTGGCTTTAAAAATGTGGGGGAAAAGGCGTTTTTTTGTGGCGTAGGGGCGTGGTGAGGAGTAGGGGCTATGTTTCTGACTGTGGGTAGGAGACGGACGCTGCCATAAGTACCGAAATTTCTGTAGAGTACGGATGTTTGGAAGGCCTCGGAAGTCATGGAGGTGTAGGCGGCTCCGTTTTTCTTAATATTTCTGATATGAGTTGAAAACGTAATATTAGCCTATAACGTAACTTCGAGATCGTCATCCCTATTGAAAAGCTAGACCGTCCCGTGGATTTCCCGTCCGCATATTGGCCGATAGTGCTTCTGAACGACGTCGACTAGCTCTTCGAAAGACTGATCGCTGGCTACATTGTAAACTACTAAACCACGACAGTTAAGTGATATTGTATATTGTAGTTCCGCACACCCAATCCGCTGGTACCACGTAGCAATTTCGAAGTTGTCTTTATAATGATAAGCTGGCAGATGACACCGTCAAGTTAGTGATAGAATTAAAACAGTTAATGTAAACAATGTTAATTCTTCGTGTTCTTTTCTGAGAATGGGTGTTCTACAAGGATGTATTTTGGGCCCATTTCTGTTCTTAGTTTACGTTACTAAGTTTATGCAAAAGAATTGTATAATATTGTATTAGTTACTGATGATACTTCACTCAATTTTAAAGTATATAGACACGTCACAAGTTATGACGAAGTGAATAGTACTCTGTATGCGGAATTTCTACTTAATATTATATAACGAACCTGTTGAATCTTTCATTCCATTCTACGGCTTTCTTAGGACTTAGCATAGACTCTAGACTCTATAATAATAATACCAAGGAACTCTCATCTTTCTTCCTTCGAAAGTGGATTAAACACCGATGTTTCCGCGGTAAGGAATGTTAGGCGGATAACTACTGTAGACTAGATATACCATACACACACAAAATATTTATGTGTATGTGTGTGTGTGTGTAGGTTTATATTGATTGTGTAATAAAAATAACTGAAATATTTTCTTTTTTTAGCTAAATAGAAGTTTACTTATATTTTTGTTACATCACTACATTTTTTTTATTTTATGGTTAAAGAAATAATATTTATATATATCCATAAGATATACTCACAATGTTAAGTGACAGAGTACAATGCTAATTTTCTCATAATACAAGAGATAAAACTTAAATAAATGAATACATGAAAGAAATAATAATTAAAATACAGTAATCAAATAATCGTACTCCGTGCGTCATGGTACCGAGAACGTTGGCTGCATTTCTTCACTGAATGGTTATACGTAACCTTTGCGCGAGAAAAGAACCAGCCCTCTTGTCGTCAGCTGCAACATTAATTTTATAAAATAACTTTTTCAAAATTCATCGGTCTTGGACGCCACGGGCCTAATGTCTCCATAGCAAGTGGCACAAGTAGGTAGTGTGACAATTGCTCACTTCAGCTGCCTCAATTTTTTTTAATAAATTCCTAGCATTATTTCAAATTAAAAAAAAATGTATAATACCAGGGTGAATGCTGTGGTTTGAATTCAGACTTCTTATAACATCTGAGGTTTTATTAATGTACTTAAATATCTCACATTTCAAATTTGACTATAACAAACAAACATGAAGGCACCAATATGTACTTTTAGTTTTAATTATGTTTAAAGTATTAAGACTACAAACTACATTTAAATAGTAAAAATATTAAATTTAAAGAATATTTCTAATTAGATATTAGACATATCTTACTAATAATTTTAATAGAAATTATTCAAAAACGTAGAAGATTTTAAACAAAAATATGTTATTTATGTGTAACCTGAACTTTATTTTGGTTACTATACTAATATTTAATTGTACTTATGACAATCTTTTGCGGCTGGCAAAATTATAAACTTCTTTACGCAAATTAAACGAAACAGTTTTATTGGTGGTAGAGCATAACATCATACAGAGACATAATTATCAGACTATTCTGAAAAGAACCAGCGCTTCATATTGAAAGTTAGAATAAAATAAAGTACGCCTGGCTTATAAGTTTTCGGGTAGCCAAGTTTTCCCCCCTTTCTTACCAACTTCTTTTCCTACCCAATCCCATTTCTTCTTACAGTCTAATCGACCTTCAATTTGTTAGTAACCTACCCAAAGCTGTCAATCATTTTATAACATCAAAAGATATTTTTGAATTTATGAGTTATCTCCAACAACAATGGTCACACATATACAAGTCCCAATATATTTTTATAGTTGAAATTAGTTACCGTTGATCACACAACTGACCACAAAGAGAAACCGTGACTATCAAAAAATATCATGTAACTTTGTATTTTACATCATGAAGTTAACAGCTTCTTTTCCTTAAAACTATTTTGCTGTGCTCATTATTATTTCACTTAATCGTAAAAAAGCAAAACAAAGGGTTATTCTTACACTGCCAATAACCTATGGCAAAAAGCACAAACATTGCTACATAACAGTTAACACACACACGAGCATTATAACACTAACGTAGTTCAAAATGTTTGTGCTTTTAATTTTATGTCAATCAGTGACATATCCGACGCCTGCGTCATTACTTATCATGTTGATTGAATCGTTCTCTCGTTCGCATATGAAGAAGCACTTGTGTTCTTCACAACCGATGTCATTGAGTTCCCCACCGTAGAACATGGACCCGCAGCGCTCGTTTACTCCTCCATCGGGCTGATTATAAGCCCAACCATTGTAACCGGCTTGCGCCAAAGTTTGCTCTGAAATCGTTAATAACAGCAAGGTTAAACTATATTTGATTGAATAAAGCAAAAATCGAACACATTTCGATTCACAAATGTCAATTCGGCTAAAGAGAACTTTGCTATAGCAACTTGATATATTGTATCTCAATGTACGATATTTATTTACCTAACAAAGACTTTTCTGTGAAAACCAGTTACCGTGTATACCACATGGTAACTGGTGAGTTACCTTCAATATTCAAGGAGGATCTCTTATATCATATATAAAATATGAATGTAAGATTAAAATTAAATATTAATTGACTTCTGAGTAAACGTAATCAAAAAATCAGTAATTATTTACGAAATCCATGTGCATTCTAGCGGACACGTGTCATTTTCAGATCAATGAACTGCGCCAGCTTGCCATCTGTTCGCTACGTAGATTGTATCCACACTTCACTATTTATTTTAAATTTTGGTTGAAAACTATACCTTTAATTTAATTACTTAAATATGATGACAATCGAGTACCGAGTGCTATCTTTTAATATCATTGGTGACTCACCAAATACCCTGCATAGCACGCTGCTTGATAAATGTAGTTTTTCTTAAGAAAATACTATGTAAAGTAGTGGTAATTAAGTAAATTATACAGATACTACTTGTATTTTCAAGACACCGAAGAACAATCATATAACGAAAAATAAAATTAAAAAGAAAGCAAATTCTACTTAAAGAAAACATTTGTCTTTAAATCCTTTTAAAAGATTTATTAAGGACGTGAATACGCTTTCCACCTTACATATCAAATGAATTAACAAAATGTTGATGGATTCCGTTCCATATTTTTGTAATGCGGTTTTAAGATCTCTCTAATTAGCTTCGCAAGATTTCATTTATTAAAATGGTTTTATTAAATCGTATTAAATAAATTAACAAATGCTCCATGATATTTCACTCTCCATACATTCCTGTTTACGGCAATACCTGGCCAAGTTTTTTCGCACATGTTCCTAATCATCGCGCCTTCGTCATCGGAATATCATCGTCATAAAATGAATTTGGATGTTCGAGACAAATGTCTCAAACTAGATGACACTAAATCAATATAAATTATTTATCTCGCCGTTTGGTTCCGTAAAGGTGAGCTACAAAAATAATTATTGAGGACTAATAATATAATGACAACTAAGTTTACGGCTAACAGCCAGTGCAATGGTCGCAAGCATGTCGTGTTTTGTTTTCATTGAGTTAAACTACAAATTAAAAGTTAAGAGAATTAGATATGTGACCATGTTATACATAACTTCTATGACATTTACCTTTGATAGTTATCCACTCATTGTGGTTTTCATCATAACGGAATCCTAAATGGACTGCGCCGCGTAAATACCATCCCCGAACACTGTCTTTTGGAGCTATTGTCGTCATTTCCGCCAGGTAATTTGCTTCTATTTGACTGTTAGGAATAGCCAAATATGATTGCTCAGCCTCACAAGCTTCAGCCGCATTTCGCCAGTTCAGAGGGTTCACATGAAACTTATAACATGACCCAGTTTCTTCATTGTATTTGTAATCTATAAAAACGATGTTATAGATTAATTTCGTTATTTTCCTGTAGAAAAGACTAACTAGTTTATTTACGCAATTAATACCAGCATTATCATTTCAATTCAAAACTTTAAAACAAACAAATTTTTAATTCTCTATTAAGCTCCTTTCTAGTTTAATTTTCGGAAAAAAAATTACCTATGCTTTTTCCTAAGATGTAATAACAACGTAAATGATTAATTATAATTAATTAAAATCGGTTCACTTGTTGTGAATAGGCGTAAATAGTTAATATACAAAAATAAATACTTTCAAATTCATAATATAAAAAGTATGATCTACGTAATATTCAGCTTGTATAAATGACGAAAAAATTAGAACCCAACAAAACATAACTGTGACTGCAAGCCAAAACCATCCTTATTCATATATTTTATATGAATAACGATAACTCTGATAAAATAAGTAAGATCCGTATGCACATTGGTATTTAATTCTACGAAACGTGAATGTGACCTACCATGAGCTGGGGAGTTGGTAAGGATATTTTAAACAGTGCGTGAGACACTCGAACCATATTGCACAAACCTCGAGCTTAGTTGGAATGATTAAGAAATATTACTTAAATTTCAAATAATTTGCAAATATTTTCTTTCCGAAAAAAGTTAGTACAGTTACGCTTTGTAATAAAAAATCATACCCAAGTCCGGAAGGTTGCACTGACTGTTCCATTTTAGAGTCCGTTCAGTCTTTTTACAAATAAATGGATGTTCTGTGTTGCAGTTCTCATCGCTATAAAGACCGTCGGGGCTCAATGTCAGGCAATCTTCTCCACCGTTGTCGTCATTGGGTTCGCCAGAAATCCATTCATTATAAACGCTTCTTACCGGTATACCTACAATAAATAAATAATATAAGTTGTATATTATTTAAATTTTCACTTTTTTACAATCCTCAAACAATTATCATATATTCTTTCTACAAATCAGTCGTCACGAGTGGTAACATTCGAGTTTAAGTCAAGTGCGACGCAAAAGCGATCCTACAAGTAGCTACACTACTGTGTGCTGTTGTGCTCATAGGCAGATTTCAGTAGTACAGTGTAGTATGCTCATAGACAAGTTCCTGTTGCTATAAGTACCACTTCGCACACATCTCTCGCCTCTGAGGCGGCAATTGTAACTTTCTCTAGAGCTTGTCGCATTATGCGACAACTAGGTACTGCCCTTAACATACCTAAGGCGCAGCTTGTAGAGAAATAATTAGTAGGCACATATTTCCCCACCTAGCAATGGAGAAGCCTAGTCTGTTTTAGCACGCCCGTGGGACCTGACGTCCCAATCGCTGACCAAACTAATATGGAGATAACAAATTGTACTTCTTAAACATAGTTAGGAATATTTTCTAGGGTTCCTTAGAACCTAACTGGACGTTGCGACTTCTTATATATTATACCGAAAACCCAAATGCCACCGACCTGACTATGGTAGAACAAGGCAATTTTGCGCCTACCGGTGGCAACGACTCACCCTTGGCGAGACAATCCCAGGTGCCTTCCCCGCTAACCGAACATTCACCGTCTGGGAGCACCACGTAATTCACGCAGCCGGGCGACTCAGCCTTCGTCTATGCCAGCCCTGATTCCGTATAGGAAGCAGCTGGAACGGAAAAGGAGGTCGAGTATACTCCCGGTCTGACCGAGAACAAGGATGACGAAGCCTTCACGGAAGTCATTCGGTACAGGAAGAGCAAAAACTGCCCTGCGGCCAACAGTGAGGATAAGGAACCGATGACCTCAACTAGCCCCCTTCTATTAACTCATGGATGTGTATATGGCAAATTCTTTCGAATAGAGGTTAATCTCGGAATTACTTTAAAAATACACTTTTCTAGGGAAATCTATGCCCGGATCCCACATAAATCCAACAGCTTACTGGCGCAGAAATCTGAGGCAACTTCTCCTTTTCGGCCTACCGATACACAAGAAAAAAGAGACCAAATATCTCAGTGTAACATATAATGCTAGTATGTCGTTCGACACCCATATCAATAATGTTAGGGATAGAGCGGCTTAAGTATCAGGCCGCCTCCAATTTCTTGCAAAATTCTAGAGTAAATTGTCGATCAGATAAAAGCTCCTTCTATACAAAATATGCCTACGTCCTATATGGGTGTACGGTAGAAAATAATTTGCCTACACATCTCCCAGCACCCTGCATGAGTCGCAAATCGCGTAAAACCAATTCATAATCAACGTGAGTCAAGTGTAAGCAGCGCAATATCGACTTGCATAGCAATTGCAGACTCAACATTGCGTGAATTCAATAAAAAAAAAATCGCAAGAGCAGAAAACTATTGCAACTCTCTGGTGGTTAAATCTACAAGCTATCAACCAGATCAAACGGCGCCAGACAAAGTCCGTCGATCGCACCACGTCCTCTTTGATCTGTATCACGGGTTTTATTACCAGAAGAAACTCTACATGGAGTACTTAGAGCTAAACTTCATTATTTAAAAGTCAAAAAGATCGACTTATTTCGAGTCCATTATCAGGATGAGTGGGACTAACTGGAATCAATTCGCGAACGCAGTCCGTCTCTCACCGGATATGAATGTAGTAAATGAATGTAGTAAATAATTTACAATACATTTTCGATAACACTTGATAAAGAAAATTAATAATCAGCAATATTCCTGTATAATCTCTTAATACAGGAACAAGAAAAACGTTAGAGCTTTAAACATGTGAATAAGCTCTCTCCAAGAACAACAGAGACTTTGAAGTAATTATGTTCTATTAATATTTGTGCGTAGTAAAAAAATCTGCGTGTACCCTCCTTAGATTAAGCCGTCATATAGTTTTAGTGCTACCGATTTAAACTGCAATTGAATTGATGGATTAACAAAGACCGATTGTTCATCAAGAAACAAATTTTGTGAAAATTTTAGTCTCCCTTGCCGATATTTTAGCACCTGGCTGTGTTAAAAAATACCTAAATCCGCAAGTTCCCGTCATGCATTATCTATTTATATAAAAAAGAATTTATGTATTTATGTACTTAACCGACTCCAATACGACAAAACCAGCAGATGCTGTCCTGCCCATCTATGTTATAACAGCTTGATTGCTCATTAAAAACATAAAAAAAACTATTGCTGCGATCGCTACCAAACTTAACACAATCACTGGCTAGAATAATTTCAAAATTGCATGAAAATATTATCCAAATCGGTTCAGCCGTATCGGTGACCCGAAAGGTACATCTTATTAAAACTTACCATCTATTGTGAGGAAAACGCCTTTAGCAAGTATGGATGAGATACCAACAAATACTATTGGAGTAAATGGTTGCGTATTGTTAAGGTAGTTCAGAACAGCATTTACTTCATTGAAATCTTCGGGGTAAAAAAAATCAGTGCCTTCCAAAGCGCATCGCCTTTTAGCTTCCATCCAAGTTTTCGCTGAACTGTGTATTTTGTAAAAACTTTTCGTTTCTTCTAAGTACGTATAATCATCTCTAAAATAACTTCTTTTTAGCTGGCCACCTTAGGATAAAAATAAACTTTTCAAAATATTAAAGTATGAGAGTGTAAATATGTTACTAAACTTACATTTTTATAAAAATTGGGGTACTCGTCATCCTTATTAAATATTATAATTATCCACGAATTTCGAAATATTCTTATCTTTACCGACCATTATTTATATGTTTGAAGTTTTGTTAATGTTTATAGTTTTTTTAAGGGTTAATTTCATTATGCATTGATTACGTTTATGTTAATTATTACATAAGAAATATTTGACATTCCAAATCTGCAGACGTATTTCTTTTAAAAAATTAATTAATAATTAATAATAAATAGTAATTATTATTAATTATTAATTTAAATAATAACTGAATGCAACGTATTTGTATAATTATCTTCCTTAGTATACAGATCAATGTTTATATAAAAAAAATACAGTCGAATAGCTATTCTCCGACCTCATCTAAATAAGGTTGTTAGTTTCGAAATAAAAGTAAATTACGAATCGAGATAACCGCTTTTTAAATATACAAGTAAGTCTTAAGTAAGTTCTTGCGCTATAGAAATTAAAAGTAATTTACTTTTTGACCAACTTATTTAATCAAAACCCTAGGGACTGGTGATAGTGATGCTTGATACTGCTGACAGTGCGTTCCAAGTCTAATAACTCATTGCGTAAAGCTCTAAGTTTATATTAAATAAGAACATTATAAGTATTGGGTTAGATAAAAAATAGGACTTACTTGTAAACACAACCGATAGCACAAGAAATAAAAAATAAAATAATTCATTTCCTTCGTTCATATTAGCTCTTTTTGCGACTTGTGTCGGTTGCAAATAAATCAATAACAATAAGAACAAACACCACTCGACGGTAGTTACTTCAAATTTAAACGACGTTAACAGGAAAATTGTACAAAAACAACATTGTACAAAATCGTGTATCAAGAAGATTAATTCTATACGTACATATTTACTCGTATAAGAGAATCTAGAATCAAGATTTTTATAAATGAGAAATTACCATTATCACTACGTTCAGCTATCATATATAAAATTATCGTGATGTTTGAATAACCCTGACTCGCAATGTGATCTGATGTGGGAAAAACCTGTCCATGAACAATTTATTTTCCTTGTCGTCATGTACCAAAGAAACTTAACTTTGTACCGTATATGTTCTACTATTCTTTTATAATGAGAATTGAGATTTTTTTTAAAAAATTAAGTAATTTTTGATCTACCTAGACACAAACGCGCTTATATTTAAATGCACTTTCCTTTGTTCCAAAGCAACCTTCAGTAAAACAGATGAGGGAGCCGTGACCTTAAAATCTTTACCAAAAACTTACAACACAACAGTATAATAATAATAAATGAACTAAAACTTTAAATTTAGGTATGTTGTACGCGGCCCGAGCCGAGGGTTCCCCTGGGAGCCTTCGTGCTAGCCACTCTTAAACGAGGTGATGATGGAAATATGTTGTAATACAAAATTGCTGGCGTATTCAGGTGACCTTTTTACATAACTCTACCTTTTTTTTTGTTGCTGCTCTTAACTGGCCTGGTTACTTCGCACAACGTCATATGTAATTCCTTACTTAAGATCCAGATTTTAACCTATGAGACCACAGTTAGCGTGTGTTTTATCCTTCGGATCAGTCACTTCTCGCCATTTTTGCTATAAGACTGCTATTCTACACTGAATGTTGCATTATATTGTATAAACTCTCAGAGCTATGCTCCATTCAACTAAAATTGAACACACAGTGTAACCAGACTAATCATTAAATAATACATAATGAGTCTTTGCAATTCTTAGCTTAAATTAGCCTCTTGTAACATTTCCCTGTTCTTGGTGCATATTGTTGTTACATCGTCTGCATACACCAAAGTCTATGAATCTACTATAAAATATATAGTAAATTATAAAGTAAATGAGCATAAAAGGTAACAAAACAGGACTCATTATTCAGTTCCATGTTGATGTCCGTACCATTGATCTCGCATTTATGTCAGCCTTAACGTTGATATAATGATCCAGAATATTTTTCCTACCAAAGGTTACACCAAATTGCGTTGTCTCACAAGTTCGAATAATTTTTGGAAATCACTGCATTGAATGATGCTGTAATTTAAAAAAAAGAGCGAGTCTGGCACGTACATGAAAGGGTTCCGTAGCCATCCGATGGTCGATCCTTGACACAATAAATACCGACAAATTTCATTTTGTGGTTGACTCCATACGTTTTGTTAAGACGACTATAAGTTTGTCAAGGTGTATAAAAATAACTATGTATGGTACTGAGTCCGCTATAGTTTTCCTTGATAGTACTGACTTATTGGTATATAGACCATTTCTTTCAGAATTATTTTTAAATTTCGTTTAA
>JAOCPS010115334.1:0-15311 GCA_025505425.1 Graphium colonna | reverse complement strand
AGTTAAATATATTTTGTAATTATGTTAATGTCCTGTATGTATTTAGTTGGTAAGCCTTATTAAATAAATAAATAAATTTCATTACGAAATTCCCCTCGACATCCAACATGTGTTAATGCTAAATGATTTTTGAATCCCTATGACCCACTTCTCCATTTTCATACATATCACATTTTGGACTTGATATACGATTATTTCGTAACATAATTTATGGAGGAATTTCTTTTATGTAATAGTTAAACATTACTACTATCGAATGTTTTAGATTTACATAGACATACAATAAAACACCTGCCACGCAATGATACAACTGAACCAATATTAAGAAAATACTTATTTACTTAACTTACTTTTCAAATCTAACATCTGTCAGTGATCTATTGAGTGAGATCATATCACTAGCTAATAAATTGAACTGATTCTCCTGAAATTTATCCAACATTAGTTTCTCTTGTTCTATTGGAATGTTTACAGCTTTGCCTAGAATGGAATAAGAAAATTAATCACATAATAAATTTAAATAACGCTCAAGAAATACTTGATATACAACTTCAAACGCCTTAAGTGTTCTTTTGAGACATACTTTTTCCGTCATTCCGGTTTAAAAAATAAACTTCTCAACCGATTTGCCTGACTTTCGGAAACACATCCTTTCAGATTAAAAAATAATTTATAAAGTAGCTTCACAAACGACTGAGATACGCTTGAACATATCTAAAATCAAAAAAGATAGAAAAATTCGAATTAAGAACCTCCATTCTTTTTTGAAGTCGGTTAAAAAACTCTAGATCTATTCAATCAGCGTCTTAAAAACGTCCGTGGCACAATCTCAAATAAAGCGCTTATTTCCCTTGAAACAATGTCAATCATAATTTTTCCCGCGCTGGACTTTTTTCTGTAAAAACAACTTAATGTCCCCCACGTAAGATTGAATTTGCAAAAGAAAAAAATAATGGCGTACATAAATATGACATATAAAGTAGGAGACGGTTCTGATTGTTAGTTATATTTTGACTGACTGTTTATCAAGGTATTTTTATCAATGTTATCTAGAAGTGATTATTAATTAGGTAGCCTGCCTTTTTGAGTTTTATCGTTTACAAACCGTGCACGATTACCCATAAAAAATTATGGTATTTTAAATGTTTCTATTTAAAAGCCGTAAACGAAAGCATTATGTTTGATTCACCGACCGTTTAATCGTCGAAGTCAATGTGAAAATCTAAATTTCAAATGAAAATTTGTACTCGGCCATTTTCTATTATAAGTAGCCAATTTGCCAAGCGGTAGAGCATAACGTATGTTACGCACTAGTCAGAGTTTGAAAAATTGAGAACATGATGAGCCGAGGTAGATATTTTTTTTATTTACACTTTGTTGTTAAACCTCAGGAATTCAAAGAAATACATAAGGCAAAAAATACACTTAATGCCATTTGGGCATTCTCTTTCAGTTAACCTCGGAAGTAGAGAGCGACTGCAATAGGTACGTCCAATAATTTAAATATGACAAATCAGATGTATACTCATTTTAAATTAATAAACACCAAAACAATCAATGAAAAGAGTCTCATAACTTAACTACTGCTAGAAGATTGTAAAAACAAATAAAGGCCTGGTATATAACAGTTTGTGTGGCACAAGGCAGATTCAGACACTCAAAAATGCAACTCATGCCCCGATTAACAATGTTTTTATGGAAAAATATCAAAGTACAAACAGGCCTTACAAGGCTCCAAAAAATCAAGCAGTTTTCGTGGTCAACATTTCTATACCCTAGAAGAAACGGTTGCCTCACTCAAATGGAATATTATTAAGTAATGTGTTTCAAGAACTAGTTCAAACGAATAGAAAAGTGTATCAAAAGCATAAATAAAAAAATTATGCAAAATTCTTCGAACAGCAATATATGATAATTCAATGTTATATTGCTTATAACCAGACATAAAAGCTGCCCCTGCAGCACGGACGGTGAAGTGAATAAAGTCATTTCAAACAAAAAAAAACACTATTGATAGCAAATCCGTCCAGAATTAAATGGACTCCGAAATAAGCCGAGATGCGAACTTTACATACATCAAAATTATTTCCTTTTATATTTTGTAAACAAACAATTTTCAAAACGATGCTTTATTAACCGACTTCAAAAAAGGAGGAAGGTTCTCAATTCGAATGTATATATTTTGAGTACGTTACAGCGCATACCTCCGCCATTTATGAACCGAGTTTGAAAATTCTTTTTTTATCCTTTTTTTTTTATTCTTCCGGAAGGGTCCCATAAAATTTTCATAAAAAACAGTTCCGTAGTTTTTCTTTTAATTGACAATAACAAAATCGATTCATGTATTTTTGTTATTTTCAATTAGAAGATCAAAGTATTTTTACGTGAACCTACCTACCATATCTAGGTAGTTTTTTAAAATAAAAATAACTAAATTTAGAAATATTCGCACATATCTCCGCAACATATGAACAGATTTGAAAATAACATTTTTTTTTATCTGAAGTACACTTCCACAATGATCCTAAATTTTTTTTATAAAAATCGAAGAAGTAATTTGTTTTTAAAATTGAAATAACGGAAAAGATATGTTTCTAAAGTCCACTTTTCAGGAGTTTGAAGTTGGTTTTTGTAATTCACTGTGAAAATAAACTTGTTACTACCTATCAAGTAAAATCGTGTTAAGCTGTTCAAGGGTCATTTATAATAGCAATTTCATACCCATCTCCCCTGGCGATTGATCCTGAGGTCTAATAGGTGGTACTGGGCCCCATCTTTTGAGACGCGATCTTGGATATGGAGCGAGCATCAATCCATCATCACCGATATCCTGTTCTATTTCATTCTCTTCCAAGTTTGTCTCTTCGTCTTCTTTGTTGCCTTGCAAAGCGGCTGCTATGGCCGCCTTTTTTCCCCGGAACTCTTCTGCTTTCTGATTGACATACAAATAGGTACAAATTGTAATTTTCACTAATATAAGGAATACGAAAGTCAGTTCCCTTAACTGTTCATAACTTTTTATTTAGTTATTAGGTTATTTAGTTTATATTTCATTTAAAAAAAAATAATGTTGCCGAACAATAGAAAAATGCTTTGGGCGTCTGGGATAATAGTGAAGTGTACTAATATAAATAATTTAGATTTAGATACATGGAGTACTGTAAGAGAAAAAGGGATCCGAGATATTACGAAAGAGACACCAATATCCTAAAAAGGTTCCCGAATCAGAGATCATAAAATGTATATCTATAAACTAATTCGACTCATAAATTTAACACGTTCAAATAAATATATTAATGGTAGCAAAGCCACAAGTAAAATTAATTATTGCTTTTTTCCATTTGTCTCCTTGAACAAAAAATTACGTTAAACTTTTTACCTACTGGTGAAATTATACTCACGTAATTAATTTATATTAATTACGTGAGTATAATGTCAAGAGTAAGTGACAATAAGTCATTGCGGTTATAAGATAACTTTTGCGTATTTTTGTATTACTAATCATATTAACAGCGAAGATTTGGGCTATTATAAACTACTAATATGGGTGATAAGATAGGTTCATTTCAAAAGGAGGCAAACGAGCAAACGCCGCCAAAGATTCCCGCAACAGCAAAGGTGTTAGTTACCATAGCGTTGCCGCCTTTTAAGATGCGCATACAGTCTCATCTTGAAGCTTAGCTTAGGTCACAAAACACTATTAATAAATTACCATGAAATCGCACGATCGTAGACTTTCAACTATTAAGGTGGTAACAAGTCGTGTAATATAAATCTTAGCACCATGTATTAAGCCAAATAATTGAACTAAATACTCAACGTGGTACATGCGATAAAGAACATAGAGATGGAAGATCTTTTCGGACGGCCACAAAATTAGCTCGATCGGAAACAGCTGACGAGAAATTTAACGCTAGACGCTGCTAGATGATAAAGGGGTCTCCAAGCACAACTGTAATAACAGTATTCCATGTGACGATGCACATGTGCTTTATATAATTGTATATGATGAGATGACTGAAAATACAGTCTAAAACTCCTAAGGACGACAAATTTTCGCAAACCAGTTTGGCATCGGCTTTCGAATTCGGATAAACATAGCCTTATTTTAACAAAGGAGATAGGACGCAGGGTTTTCTTTATATTTGTAAACATGCAAGCTAATTTCTTCTATAGATAAAATTAGCTTAAATTTAGGTGACCCCAGCAACAGATGTTGCTAAGCTAATCTTGACTTAAGATAACTAATTTTGTTTCAATACTGCCACTGGTATAAAAATATTAACTATACTGTCATATGCTTAGCAATTATTGTCAGTCATTTATATAAAAAGGACTGCGTGGATTAGAGCACTCAGCCTTGCGGGATGACACTAGGATTAACAGACAACAACAACCTTAAACCTGATAAATATAAAAAATAAGGAAGTTAGTTTTGTGATTGCATAATTTCTCAGGTAGCCTTTAAGGTGAGCCCCCATTATGACTAAAACCATATTGACGGACAATGACCAGCTGCTAATCTTCTAGCTATTAGCTAGTTCCAGACTTAATTTCTTTGGATGAGGGTGATAATTCAAGTTTTGTTTACCATAAAGCTAGGCATGTCTATACAAGTCTGCATTCACATGTCTTTTTGCCGGCCTAGAGCCTATGTATGCACAAAGCTATTACTGTCATATTGGTATACAAATAATTGTTAACTAACATCCTGGGTTTTTTATGGTTTAGAGACATGAAATCTATATCTTCCTGATATGTATATGATAGATATATTTTTAATTTGAGACTATACATAGAAACTATTTTGTTTTTAACTACAAACTATTTTAATGTGAGATTATTGATGCATAAATATAATAATTAATTATCACTTTCCTATGAGATATGGTGTTTCAAATTTTGTTCAAATAATAAATTAAATTATTTGTTTAATATGGAAGCAATTGTTTCTTTATTGACAGGTGAACTATAATCTAAAGTCATCTTTAAGTCTAGTTTAATCTAGTTGTTTTTTTATTATTACACAGTTTCTGACATGTGTATCAGATATCATGTATAACTACTCTAAATTAATCCCTCAACAATTTCTTAATAACATTTTTATTTCTGATGTTATAAAAAATTTAAAGACTAAGAAATTGAAAACAATAACTAAAAAAGTCATAGACTGTAATGATGTTATACATTTTAAATAATAAAATAAAACAATATCAAATTGAACTGTATGTTACTGTGTTTTAACACAATATTGCAAGAAAGAGTATAAATACCATCTTTAGATAACCAACTATTGTAATTCCCAGTTACACTTAAATTGCTTATGCAAACTTATCACTGTGATAAGGGACTTGTCACATTAACTTTCACTTCTTGATGTAATATCTACCCACTAGTCAAAAATCAATCATAGATACAAAAGTTTTATTCTAAGTTTTAAAACAGAAAACAAAGATTTATCATAGTTTCATACACAAAATGGCAGTTCTTATAACCAATGTTTGAATTTGACCTACCCAAATAAAAAGAAAGATATATGATCTACCTGGCTTATGGATAGATATGTAGGACCCTTGGTTAAAAAGGATAAAACAACATAAATGATGGCAAAAATAAGCACTACTTCATATTACTTAAAAAGTCAGTAATAAGGTGACGATCATAGGCTTTATCATTTTATATAGTACATTGAATAATATGAGTACAGACATGCTCAGGACAAAATAAATTGTGTTAAAAAGATGTTGCTATGCTGAACTGTGGACTAATTAGATGGGAAATAAACCTTGGCCCCAAAATCACAGAACTGATGGAGCACATTTAAAAATCTGGCATTTTCATCCTGCATATAAGGTCTTTGTGTTTATACTATTTATTGATATTTAATTTGTCTTTACTGTAGTTGGAAATATTGATGATAAATTATTTAGCACATAAGAATTAATTATGTGAACATTGCTAACTACTAAACTGCCATATAATAATTAAAATATTAAGTAAAAATTTACAGGTATCAAAACTGATGAAACTAGTATAATTTACTGATAATGATTTGATTACCAGATTTTCCAAAAATAAATATCAAGATAGTAAACCATACCATTATAAAACTTAATTTGTTTAAATCTAAAACATATTGTATAAACATACAAAGTTTAAAAATATTATATCAAATTAATGATATTAATCACTTCAAATTGCACTGAGTAATTTTTTTGTAGGTTTAAATATTTAAAATAGAATATATCTAAAATGTTAAACAAGTCTCACTTTTTTTATACTACATTTAAATTAATATAAGACATTATATATTAATGTTGGTCAAAACAGAAAACTTTAACACATAATTTACAGATTCTTATTTTACATAAAATGTTTTTAAAAAGCCTTTGTTTATGGGAAAATATTGAGAGATTTAATGAAATAATTACATTGTGTAACTGTAACCCGACTTTCTAATATTTAAAATCATAAGGAAAATAAATAAAATGTACAGATTTCAACTTACTCTGACAGTAACTTCATTTGGCTTCTTGTTACAGTCCCAACCATCGCCGAAACAATCAGAGTACATAGCTAAGAGTGCGACATCAACAAGTAACCACACTAACGATGTTAATAATATGATACGGCATGTGTGTATTCTTATTTTACTTCGAAACATTTTGATTAATAATATCAATTTTAATAAAGTTTTCTTTCAATGCCACATGTCAATTTCGAGACACAATTGACAACTTGACTCAGACCGACCTGCAAATAACAAAGGTTTAAAATGCCGCTTATAAGAGAACAGCACAAAATTTATAAACTTGTCATTTTTACACTACTAGTTTAGCGGACGATTTGATTATTACACTAGCACAATTGACTAAAAGTAGGTTTCGTGTTTAATTTTTTGATAAAATAGTGTAATATTCCTGCAATTCTGAAACTACAAGGGGCCTTATTAATTAATATTTTTATTTTTACCGAATTCACACGTCACTGTTTATATTCCATTAAATATTCTTTCTTTTTCCATCAAAACGAGTACGCAACCATCAATCGCCCAACGTATACCGTATACGCAGGTATACGTCAAACTTTCTATCTCGAATGCCGTGTCGTATACGTTCGGATACAATAATCGTATTACTACTAGTATATAATAAGTAAAGTTATCAACACTAGTAATTTACTAGTGTTCATAACTTTACTTATTATTTTCTTTCCATGAAAATGAACTTAATATTTGTAATACCTTTTCTTGAATTAAATGTAGCCAAATAACATTTGTCATATTATTATACTAAAATGTAATTAATAAAATGCATTTTGATTTCGAAAAAAAATTGAAAATAATAAAAAAATATATAAATATTTTGGCTGTATACTGTTTGTTCATTAAAGTTTATTTCTTAATCGACATTGGCTGGCCGATGTTGGGGTACATTTTTCGACAATTGAAAAAAAACTATATAAAGCCAGGCACGCATTGTGGCTTACGCTGATGTGTTCACACACACCTCTTTTTCTGATAGTCCGTACAACCCTCAGTTTGGGAAGTAATTTTAACTCCCAGACGGAAGAGTGGTCCATATACGGGGTGTAAATTAAATATGTAAAAGCACCTTACAGTGCTTTAGGGAAGTTCCCCACGGGCAGTGGATCACTGTCGCAATCGTGGGTGTTAGATTCACTAAGAATTCGGCTGTCTGACTTAAGTGCTCAGGCAATCAGAAATCTCAGTAAGTCAATAATATCATCCTAGTTGCGTTGAGTGGATCTCCTGCTCTTGTACGCGGCTAGGTAGGCATCCGCCCTGTCTGTACCGACAGAGAGGGATTTGCACAATGCATCCCAGTGGGTGCTGCACCGCTTCTTGTCTGTAACCTCACGATGGAAGAAAAAATAGAGAAGATCCTAAGTTCTCAACGCGAGATATTCGGTGACTCCGCGGTCGAAGACTATCTATATAAATATAAGTCAGACTCTAGGCTCTCTTTAATGGCATTCAACGCGTCCTCAAATTCGATTACATCCATAACCGGTGTGGATGCCAAAACTTCTGCGTTCCCTCCGAGCACAGAGTCCTCCCATTCTGGCGGCATCACCATCCCTTGCTTGCGCAAAAAGCGCTAGTAGGTGGCGTTTCCGACCCCATCAATGCCACTTCCCCTCCCCTCTTACCTCAGCAACAATGATGCCGATTATATCGTGCCCTATAAGCTCCCCAATTGCTACAACTTTCAAGCCCACTCCGTCACAGGCTGCTATGCAGCCTATCCGCCGTGCTTCACAGCCTGTCCATCCTTGCGCTTCTCAGGACAAGCCCGCTCCCATATTCATTCAAGCACGGATTGAATGGCCTATGGTGCAGTCAGCGCTATCACGCATCAAACACATGGCTGTCCCAACGAACTGGGGCATCAAGCTTCAGCTCGACACACCCGACGACTTCCTCAAATTAACCCGCTTTTTCAGGGAAAAAGGTGTATTTTCACACCTACACCCTAGCCGAAGAGCGCATCCTTAGGGCCGTAATCAAACGGATCCTAAAGAAATCCATACGGATTCGAAACCAGTGCAATGGCCACCTTGCCCGCGATTAATCGCCCAGGCAACATACCTGTCATGCTGGATGAGAAGGCCGAATGCCTAGCTGACAGCCTTGAGACTCAGGGTACCCCAAGCCTACTGCCCGTCAACCAACACAACACAGTAGCTAAAAAGGCAAATGAGCATTTACACGGTCCCGTTTCCTTAGTTACTTACGGCGAAGTTAAGGACATCATTAATAAACAAGGACCACGTAAAGCCCCAGACCCTGATGGTATCATCAATAAGTTAACCAAAATCTTCCCATAGCCATCATCCAAATATTGGTCGTAATATATAATGCGACAATAACCGCAGAACCCGCCACAAACCCTACATCATATCGTATGATTAGTCTTCTTAAATCCTCCTTCCTTACAAAGTTTCATGGACTCACGAGGGTTTCCCATTCCCGAACAATTAGGCTTCAGAGCCAAACATTCATGCAAGTGCATCAAGTGCACCGCATCACGGAGCACATAGTAGCCAAAAGGTAAAGTGGTTTCCACACATGAACGCTCTTTCTCGATGTCGCCAGAGCGTTCGACGAAGTATGGCATAACGAACTCATATGGAAGTAGTAGGTATAGCCCTTTTCGCTGACGACACCTGTATCTATATATCAGTCCGTGAGACTGATACAATTCTCAAACGCCTACATTATATACCGCAGCCAACATCCTTGGTAAATGGTTTCGGAAATGCCATATGGAAATAAATCTATCTAAAAGCGCGGCTCTATACTTCACCCGCATAAGATCGAGCTAAAAAAGAATTCCCATCCGTCAACCTAATGGATAGTCCATTTCCATGGGTAGACAAAACGAAATATCTGAGGGTCGTCATTAATTATAAGCTCAGCTTTGCCCCGCACATAACTCGGGTTTGAAACCGGGCTGTCTACGTACTAGGCCGCCTATATCCCCTACTAAATGCGAAGTCAAAATTATCCCTTCGGAACAAGGTGACTATTTATAAGGCGGTAGCTCGCCCCAGTATGACTTATGCGTGCCCGGTTTTTGCACACATAAGTCCACGTCAGATAGACCGACTTCAGGTTATATAAAATCGATTTATGCGCAGAGCCACTGGAACACATTGTACGCTTTGCTATGTATTTTTATAACATTGTATTTTTGTACTCTAAGTTAAGTGTAACAACTGTTGGTAAACCTTAATAAATAAAATAAAACACACTGCTTCATGCGCAATATAGACTAACATGTCGATCTTCCCTTAAGCTTCCCACCATTGCTCATGTCCTGAAGTTGGCATCGCGCCACTACTTTGAATTCGTCACGACCCACCTGATCCACTAGTAATAGGTGCTTCCATCTACAGGCCCATTCCGCTAGGCACATTTAAGCGCGAATACCATTGGCCGTGGCACTCGTTGGACTATCCCGATGATAAAACAACGCTTGCGATCACGAGACACAAAGAGCGTCTAAAAAAACAACACTAGTATAATTTTGTGCACTATATTTGTTCTTGAGATAGAACGAGCGTTAACGCAATTAAAATTGTGAAAGACAATTTTAGATTGGCTTTTAGGTAATAGTATACATAAGCAATTAAATAAGTATAGCAATCATCATATGTTAATATTTTATTAGCTATTTATAGTGAAAGAGAATTTATACTACAGGTTTTCTCAAAATGTTTCTATGTATTCATAGTATATTTTTAAATTTCTATAATTTTAATGATTTTACCATCGTTTTCAAGGTCAATCGCAAACGCTTCTGCTACCAGAAACCTAATAAAGTTTATCATCGTGTTTATTTAATTTTCATTCGATGTGTATTAAGAAAAATCCATTTGTTCTAACCTCAATAGCACCTTATCGACACTTTTAGTGAAACTCTGTCATTCAAAGAAAAGGTTCCTTAAAGGTGGCTCTCCTATTTGTGTCTTGCTCACACAATATTGCCGCCTAAATTGGCACTCCTCTGTAACGACCTTCCGTTAAATTTACTAACAATATTAAATTATATAACATAGTAGGTTTAAGGCCGACTTCATACATTCGAAATTGTGAGCGGAATTTAATGCAAAACATAGGAATGAATTTGCTGCCTGTACATCTGTCAATCACCGCCATTTACAATCCCTATTCAATTATATGACTGAATCGTAATAGATCAGTGGAAGCTATAACTCTTCATTCCATCATTATATGACAAATTTCGAGTGAAACTTTTGCAATTCGATGCACCGTGAGATCAGTCAAAAAGTACATCAAACAAAACAGATTAAAATGTTTACTTTACGTATCATAGTAGTAAAATTGTGTTGTTGCAATTTTTATATTGTATATGTAATGCGAAGATGGTTACACTGCTATCAAATAACAGCAGCGCTGCCAGATCGTATATTTGGATACAAAATGTGTATAATCGGACAGTGTATTGTATCCATGATCATTTCGTATAATACGAAAAGATCTTGATATAATAAAACAAAGAGCAAGCCGCGCTCGCCGGCTAGTGCGGCGAAATGCATATGCCAGATACCGACGTATTACGGGTAGGTTCTCCACCGCTTCTTCTCCCAACGATAATACAAAAATATACGGAATAAAATGAAACGTCATTTCACTTCTTCTCTTACTTTTTTCGAAGTTGTCCGGTCACTCTGTATGGGATGAACAGAGATAAAGATAAACTATTGCCGGTGGTAATAGCTCTTTTGCCTGTGTTGCCCTTTTCAAATGCATCTGTGGAGAGCACTTTTAGTCACCTAAAGAAAATAAAAACGCTTGGAATTGTTAAAAAACAAAAACAATATCAGCTCTTATGAGTACAAAAAATGGTGTAGCTAAACATAAAGGATGCATTGCTTTTGAGCCATTTAGAGCTATGTTGAATAAGACAATAATTTACAATAATAAGAAAATAATAATACTGCATGATGGTTGGTAATTTGTGATGGGTTATGGGAATGAAAGCTAGGAACTAACTGCAATCTTGGTAAGCTCAGTACTAACTACATAACGTAACTAACCATAATGCTTCTATCTTTATTTGTATACATGCTTTGTTTTTTTTACAAAGGCTACGGACACTAATAAAGTCTGGCTTTTCGGACGTCAAAGCGTTTGGTTGAAGTTAGGTTATATTTTAGAGTTTAAACAAATTTTTATTGTTTTTGTTGAATATTTCCTGTTGACGCTCTGTGTTTGGTTTTGTGTGGTGGTGGTTGTTTTTATTAATAGAGGTGAGTGGATGTAGTTTTTGTTTTTCTCTTAAAGATGAGTCCGAAGGATGCCCCTGACAAGGGAGCAGATTAATCGACTATAAGTGAAGCTTCCATTAATACAATGGATTCTACATCAGAGATAACTAAACAAGCCCCAAAACGTCATGGAGAGAACTCTCGTTCAGATGCTACAAAAATTACATCTCTTACTGACTCCTGTGTTTTTTTTTAAACTTTAAACTTTACTTTATTCTAAACCAGGTTCCGAAAATTATGCCAAATTATTTTATAGTGAGGGTGGTAAAGGCAAAGTGCCTTTATCACCGGTATTCGGTATTCGTCACGCAAGGAAATGGATCCGTCTTCTGGTTTATCCCTTAAAATTTTAAAACTGGCTCAATTATTACACAGCAATAATATTCAAGGAATAGTCGAAGGAAGCATTAAAGCTATTGGTAGAAACAAAATTTCCATAGATTTTAAGAAACCAGATCAGGCTTTTGCACAAAATCCACTTCTACATCCCCCGCCACTCCCATATATGTCCCCCCGTTTTCATGTCTTCTGTATGGGTGTTGTCAAAAATCTTCCTACGGAATTTATTGATAGAAAGACATTAGAAGAGCTGTTATCTTGAATCTCTTCCTAACTGTGGAGAGGTAGTTAGAGCAAGAAGACTTAATTTTAAGTCTAGAAGAGAAGGTACTGTCACATGAGTCCCCTCCAATACTGTTGTACTAACATTCAGAGGCCAACGTCTTCCAGAAAAAAATTATTGTTTTAATGTTTCTCTTCCAATGTCAATCTGTCATCTTCCCACAAACCCAATGTCACAACTGTTGCAGGTTTAGACACATTGGCGAGCAGTGCAGGTCTAAGACTCGCTGCTTTCGGTGTTCTCAGCCACACGCAAGAGAAAGTTGTAGCATTCCGGACTCTGATTCATCCTGCTCACTTTGTCATGGTGGTAGACAAATAACTACTGATTCTTAATGTCCCGAACACTCCAGGTAGAAGTCTATTCAATTGCTTATGTCAGAGTAAAATATATTGAGGCATCAAAATGATTTCCCTTAAGTCAGGTCTCTCTATGCAGATATTGCTGCAACTTCTCCTTCCCTTTCACGCCAGGCTTCTGCCCTATTCCCAGTTAATATCCCTTCTCCTCCAACCACAAGATCCTACTCTAAAACTGTGATCCTTCCCCCTAGACCTATACCTGTGCTGAGTAAATCATATGATATGCTCACACACAACCTGAATACCCAGACACCTAACTCCTATCCAATAGCTGTGCCCTTAATCACCCTTCTGAATCGACTCCTCTCCTTACACCTAATGACAACCTTGTAGAACTACTTCTTTGCTCCTTAATAAACATGATTTACAAATTGTCTGATTCTCCACTACCGTCCAATGTTACTGCTCTTGTCAATCAACTCCTTTCTGTCCTAGTTAGAGATAACAAGAAAATTCAATCCCCAAATTCTCCAGTAGAACTGTAGAAGTATCTGTAATAAAAACATGAAGTTAGCAATTTAATTAACTTGTATAAACCCATTATTTTGGCCGTATCGGAGACATTGCCGCAACCTAATTCTTCTTTTAAGGTTTCAGGTTTTTCATGTCTTCGGGAAGACAGAAGCGATAGCAGGGCAGGTTGTGCCCTTTAAATCAGAAGATCTATAACATTTTAACAAATTATTGTCCCCCTCACAATCCTGGCCTACATGTTGTCACTTATTTCAGTTTATATCCCTCTTATTTCAGTTTATATCCCTCATCCTAATATAAATCTTATAGCTGAGTTACAATATATCGTTTCATCTATTCCCAGCCCTTTGATTGTGTTAGGTGATTTTGATTGCCATCGCACTCTTTAGGGTTTCCATTATAATGATCCCTACTCATGTTTTCTGTTAGATTTGTTAGATGATATTTGCCTATGTGTTTTGAATGACAGATCTCCTACCCGTAGAGTATCTCCTTTCCAAAATATTAGCATTTCTGATCTTTCTTTGGCATCTCTCATCCTGGTTCCCAACTTATCTTGGTCGGTTCTCGCTAATACATATAGAAGTGATCATTTTCCCGTTATGATTTCCATCCCTCAATCTCCTATTTCGTGCATTTTCCAAGCTGATTGGGATATGTTCTCCAACCAATTCCATAAATCAATAAGCTAAATCAATAACCCATGGTTAACACTTCTAACTTTCTCTCACTCTATGACAAGTTCATATCCATCCTTAAGTCTGTTGCCGACAATTCCATCCGTTTGAAAAATTCTGCTCGAAACTTGACTAGTTCTCCTCCATGGTGGGACTCTGAATATACAGAGAGTGTTCGTCTACGCAAAAAAGCAGAGGATAGATATGCTTCCAACGTTTCAATAGAGAATTTCTTAAATTTTAAAAAAAAAAGCTACAAAAGCGTTTGGTATGGCAGAGATTTTGTGAATCTTTTTCCCCTCTTTCTTTACCTACCCTCATATGGAAAAAGATTAAGGCCTACCGTATGTCACATTCCAATTCAAATATCTTTTAATTCCTTTTCCAATTATCTTTCAACGATACCAGGACCTTGTTAGAATCTTTTTTTTAACGATTTAACCCCCCCTTTTAGCACCGGGGTTTGGCAACTTTCCCTCCCCTCTTCTTCCTTCTCCTGGCAGAATGAATGATCCCTATTCCTTTTCGGACTCTCTTGTGCTTTGGATAATTTACGGGATTCTTTTATCTGTAAATCTCCTAATTCATCTAAGTCATTTCTCCTCAGTATAATAAATTGTGTTTTCTCTTCCGATACTGTTCCTGAATCTTAGACATCTCAAATTATAATTCCCATTTTAAAACCTGGCAAAGATCCTGAGAAGTCATCTTCCTACAGGCCTATCGGAGGCCAGGCCTAGGGGAGTCTTGTTAACAACAGATTGGAGTGGCTCTTAGAAAATCGCAACCTATCGTCTAATACCCAATTTGGTTTTAGAGGGGTAAAACTTGTTACCACAGTTTAAGTATTCTGACCTCTCTCTATTTCCAAAAGTACCAAAGTTGTTTTTTCTCGCAAACGAAATATTCCCCCATTGACTATTTTTGTGGTAAAATTCTTAGGTGTCATCTTAGATTCAAAACGTTCAGGCCGCCAACATTTGGAACATATTCTTAAAAAATGCGAATAGGAAGGGAACATCCTAAGAGCTCTAACCGGGGTTCGCTGGTGTTCGCATCCTTCTACCCAAAAACTTTTATACAATGTAATGGTAAGAAGTCAGTTAGATTATGGCAGTTTTCTTCTTGATCCATGTAATAATATAACTCTGGCCAAATTCGATAGGATACAATCAAGCTGCTTACGATTAATAACTGGCGCTATGAAATGCTCTTCAACTAACGTCTTTCAAGTGGAGTGTTTAGATCTCCGTAGGCAGTTTCTAGCCGACAAATTTTTATAATTTATAGATTTTATATCATAGTCCAATTGAAAAGTCATCCTCTTCTTCCTGTTCTACAGTTACTTTCCCAAATAAT
>JAOCPS010115224.1:0-15084 GCA_025505425.1 Graphium colonna | reverse complement strand
TATTGGCAAGCTTGCCAGTGTACCTGCTGGGGGGGCTAGACGCCGATCCCAAGTAACTAGGAGGAAGACTTTATGTACGCTGTAAAAAAGATATTTTGCTATACCACCACCCTTTTTTTCAAACTCCGAACTCAATTAAAATTTATAAATAATAATTTCTTTATAGAAGAAAGTAAATATTTGGAAAAAAATTTAAATACTTGCATACATATTGACACTCTAGGTATATAATATGAATTTCGTTACTCTTTTGAGGTTTCGTACGCAAAATACAAAGTTAAGTCCATGTTTACTATTTAATTAATTTTAAATTAACTTTGGGAAAACAATCTGATCATTTGCTAACCGATCTGTATAAAAATTATCAGAATATTAATGGTATTTCTTACATTTTATAAAATTTTAATAAAATAGAGGTAACTTTCATTCATTTCAAAGTCCTAAAACACAAAAGAAATCTTCAACATGACAAATTAAACACAAGCAAAAGAAAACATGTTTAAATACAGAACTTTTTTATCGACATTGTTATGGGATCGTGTATTAATGTGCATATTTTCTTTTAATTTTTCTTAAATTAGAATGTGGTAATTTAACGCTGAAAAGTATTGATATGAATTAATTTCATAGAAATTTATGAAACCATTACACTGTACGAGAATCTTTTTTAGGCATATTGAAATTTTTTTTCTTGATTTATGAATTGTAATTAAAATAAATACTTTTCGTGGGTTAATTTGCTATTACTCATAATCAAGTGTGTCAGTACTCGACAACTTTATCATTTAAATTCCACTGGTCCTTGATGTAAATAAGCTAATTAAAAATCAACGAACACTCATATTGAAAAATGCACCTCCGTTTATTTTATTACAATATATTGTAAAATACCATATCACCAATTTTAATTATTATATATAATATTTTTATATTAACAAAATTTTAACTATATGAATAATACTGTTAATTTAAACTTTAATTAATACTCAATTAAAACTTTACGTAGATGTGACCTAACTTTATCTTTAATTTGACGGTGTGCTGGATGGACAGAAATACATCCGAACGTCAAACACCTCAGTTCTGTGTGTGGCCACGCTTCTGCAAAGTATTCTAACGATCGTCGGGTACTAAAATTAAAAAAATGAACGCCGTAACATGCCTCAAATTACTAAAAGTACAAGTTTATTTTCACAGAAAATTGCAAAAACCGCCTTTGGAGTCCTTGAAAGTGTACTTTCGAAACTATCTTCTCCGTTATTTTGATTTTAAAAACAAACTACTAATCCGATTTTAATAAAAAAGGAGCATTATGGAAGTGTACCCTATCAGATAAAGAAATATTTTTTTAAATCGTTTCATGTGTTGCGGAGATATTTGCGAACATTAATAAATTTTGTTATTTTTATTTAAAAAACTAACTAACAAACCGATTTTTTTGAAACTTGCATGAGACTGTGAAGAAAAAATTTTAAGGAACTCAAAATAATGATATTTTCTTGTTTTCAATTTGGTATCATGTATGTGTATACTTGTAAAGGAGTTTATTTTATTTGTGTATCGAAACTAATACACTTATTTTTTGTTGTTTTTTGATATAACAATTATTTTCTTAATGTAATAATTTCCTTAACTTTCACTGTAAGAAGCTGTAGAAGATGGTGGTGCTGATTTGTGAAAAAAAATATATTTTTGCAAAATAACATTTATGATTCTTTGTACTAAATTTTTACGATATCTTTAAAATAAACTCGAATATACAGATAAACTTACAGATACCCTTATTTACATACAACAATATGTCAACACATCGTAAGAGTTGAAATAAGAAAAGGCAGCTGCAATTTAGATCGAAGCCAATTGACAATAACAGTATTTAACTTTACTTTCTCTATGTCTTTCTTTACAATGTAATAATCACTATCGCAAATGCAATATTTTTCAGACCATGTTTCAGGTACATTTACCAAAAAAAGTTTACCGGATCAGAAAAGAAACTAATCCTCAAAAAGCCAAGAAAAATATTACCACCAAAATATTATTATTAAATAAAAGTAAATGGGATCTCACTGTGAATTTTTTTTAATATTTTGTACATATTGCACTTTTTAACCGACTTCAAGGAAGAAGAAAGGTTCTCAATTTGAATGTTAATGTTTTTTCTATGTAGATTCGCGCATGTGTCCGAATTTTATGAACCAATTTTCAAAATTATTTTTTATCTTATAGGATATTTATTCGGAATGGTCCTATAAAATTTTCCAAAAACTCGGTTTAGTAGTTTTTCGTGTAAAGGAAAAATACAAAATTGATTTTTTCTGTATTTTTGTGCGTATGTCCGGATTAATAAACCAATTTCAATAAATCTTTGTTATATGATAAAGCATTTTTTGTAGATAGTCCCATACTTAAAAAAAATCGGTACATAACTTTGTTTTGTGAAGAAAAATAACAAGTTCGCACATATCTTCACAGCATATGAACTGATTTAAAAACAATCACAATGACCCTCAATTTTTTTATAAAAATCGGATTAATAGTTTGTTTATAAAAAGTACACGTTTAAGGCGTTTGAAGTACGTTATTGTAATTTTCTGTGAAAATAATCTGTTAAATTTATATAAGTCTTCAGTACAAAAAAAAAATAACTTTTTATTCTTACTTACTTATTCGAATGCTTGAATTGCATACCGCGGTCAACGACTCCCTTAACTGCGCCGCGGTGGTGTCAACGTCCACGCTATGTATGTCAGGCGAAAGCCAATTCTGTACGAAAGCCGCCTCCCTCGCTGCCTTCCTGTCCAGATGGACGAAGGCCCATCGAGGAAACGGATATTGACCCAGAGGAGCCGTTCTCCGGGGACCTTGAACTCCGGAGATCTCGTACTCCACGTGGCGGTGGTCCGAGAAAATTTTCACCATCCACCAGCCACCCCACCGCCGCGTGCACGTATGGACCTCCCCTCCATTTTGAAGGGAGAACCCGGAGGAGGCCAGCCACAGCTCGAGCGTCCGCCCACGTACGTCAGTGGTTGGGTTACTCCAAACTACCGACTTGGCGTTCAATTCTCCAAGGATCCGTTCTTGGAGATTAGAAGTGACGTGCCAGAGTGCCGAAGTGCCGCCCTTGAAACTACTGCGAAGAGGACTCCAAGGAAGTCCTCAAAGTCCGAAAGTGGTCAGTTTGGAGAGAAATAGACCCCGACAAAAGCTACGTCTCCCCTCGCGGCTATGTCTCCTCTCTAAGAGCGAGAGGGGAGGGGAGTCCGTAGAAGACCGCGCCACAAGCGCCACCAAGCCATCCCTATGCCCTAGCAAGCGGCCAGGGACAGAGTACGGCTCAGCGACAACCGCAATATCCACCAACTACTCAGCCATGGCCTTCACCAACAACCTGGCCTAGGCCGCTCTGCAGATATCCCCGAAACTGGAAGCCGTCGCTACCCGCCGCAGCGGAGAAGACCCTGGATGGATGGATAAATGGTCTAGGTGACTTACTACTAACACTGGGTGGCCCGGGCGAGAATCATCTTTACAACTCTTTCTCTTCTTTGCTGGAATAGCCGAGTCATTATTAACCATCGTATACGAAGGCCCAGAATCTTAAAGAATTTATGGCATTCATTCAAAAGATTCTTTAAACGAATTCTCTATTTCACTAGGAATTTAATCACTGCGCCGTGTTCAAAATTGCGAAAATCGCTAATTGGCATAGTGTTCGTGTTTGTTGATTGTTAATGAACCAAATAAAAAAGCTGGTGTTATTTATACTACCAATAAGGAAGGTAGTGTTATCAGTAACGATGTTATCAGTAATGGTAAGTAAGTAGATAAGTAGGTAAGGTAGGTAAGTAGTGTTATCAGTAATGATGAGTCATCGCTGAGTACCTTAGGTCTCAGAGATGATGATTTTTCGCTGGGTACCTTAGGTCTTTAATTTATCAGCTACCTCTTATATGTTTAAATTTTATTGATATATTATAAATGATATGGTATATACGTCATATAATATATATGACATTTATACCTCTGTTTGAATATTTTCTTATGTTAGGGATTAAGACGTAGTTCTTTTCCAGGTTTCAAGATACTAATCTAAAGTTTCAAATTGTGACTGCACATAATTTTAAAATTAAAAATCAATTTACAATAAATATATTCCAGATTTATTTGTAATTATGAACATTATAAACGCCCATAGTTTTTTATAGTTAAAATATAAAATATGCTATTGCGTGTCATATATGCGTACTTGGGGGCATATCGCAAACAATATAAGGGGAAAGTTTGTATGTTTAAATGTTTGTTACTCGATACCAAACAAACTGATAAGTAGATTTGGACCAAATTTGACATACGGATAGTTTATTAGCTAAATAAAAATATAAGAATTATTTTGGACAAATCACAAAAAATTACAAAATTGAAACCATGAACAGCAGCTAGTATAATAATAATTTGGAGACAAACAAACAAATTTAAGAATTGAATCCATTAAATGTAAGACCTCACTGTGGACTTTTTATTAAATTGAGATTTAATTAACACTAATAACACTAATTTTATCAAGCTATATAAACATGTTTTAAATAAAATATCAACTAGCCTATGCGGAAAGACTCGACTGAGTAGCATGGCCTTGGGGAGAACTTATTACCTTTTAGGCATCGTAAGAAATAATATTGGATAGAAAACCGTATTTCCTTCTCCTTTCACGCTACTCCCATTAACTGTAAACAAAAAAGAACGGCTGAAAATTTGAGGCCTAACTGGCCAGGACTGGATGTGTAACCTTTCCATTATTAAGGGCGAATTTGATGACCGCCGTCCCGCCCGAGCATTAGCTTCCCCCAAGGTTGCACCTACCGTCCCAACATTGAGTTATATTCTGAGCTTTTAAATAAATCTGCTGTATAGTTGGGTAGTATTATTTATAATGAATAGTTATATTATTTGTTTTTTGTTATTGTTGTTCAAACTCAGTTTTATATAGCCGAAGCTGAGCTTTTATATAGCCGAATATTTGTAAAAGCTAACGAGTAGTTCATAAATGACTACCATAACCATTTTTTTAATTCAATTTAATTTTTATTTTGGGAAAAGTTTTGAATACGGCAGTATGTTTTAATGATAAAAAATAATAAAAATGCTTTATACCATTCTTAAATATCTTAAAATGGACTTGTGACGGATACTATTGAGAAAAGCATGAAAATGGTAAGCAGGCAAAGGTAATTATGAAAATAATACATAAAAGGCCCGGATTTTAATTGAATTCAAATGACACCATGATCTCAATTCCTGATAACTTTGATGGTGACAATAATATGGATTTATCAAGTGCACAATATATACCTATAAAAGTACGCTTTATAAAGATATTATTTAAAAAAAAATACTTCTACGATGCAGTATGTAGTTAAAGTAACATCATGAATAAAAAATAGTAAAATCAAATGTGTTTCACATATTTATTAACACGTTTTTCAAACATTTATAGTATATTTTAAAATTAATGTAGAAAGCTAGGTTGAAAATTAGTGTTAAATATCAGTTAACACTCATTTGAAATTTATTAAGGTATGTTTAAAAATTTTACTGCTTTAAAAGTTTAAAACAAGATTGGTATTTACCTTACATACCTTGCATACTATTGGTTTCAAATATGTCCATTTCGGCCCGTTAGTGAAATAGTTGAATGGTAATGTGACATCCTTATTTCTCATTTGCCTCTTTATTGTAACAAAATTATAAATATTTGAACATATAGTGAACCTTTTTTTGTAACGAATAAGTAAGAATCTTATTTGCTAGACTGTAAGCGATAGTACTAGTAATAGATATGTTGCCCTAAATTTATTATTCTATTTAACTATATTTTACCTGTAAATAGGCTATAATATAAAACCCTATTTATATTAATCTGGTATTAAGAAATACGTCAAAAAATTATGTTTTTGTGCTGCTAAACATGAAAGTGATTATAATGATTTTTTGTATTTAGTCGCGTAACATCATTTATTGATGATGATGATGACTAAATACAAAAAATCATGTAACAGAACACATTATCTATACATGTGGCAGATCTGTTAGTAACACAAACTAGTTATTAATAATAATAGTTCGATGTAATATATTTTACCTCTTATATAATTAACCGAAGTAGTATCCTTAGAATTAAAGAATAAAACTGTCATGTTGATAAAATTAAAACATGAAAAATCTGAGATTAATACAAAACGAAAGTAATATAGTTTTAGTCTGAATCTATTTTGTTGGTGCTTGAGAATTGTAATTATTTTTTCTATATTTGTAAAGTTTAAGGTACAAAATTTCCGATAGCATTTCTTTAATTCTTGTACAATTAAAGTTTCATTTCGGTATTAATTAAATTTTCCAACTTTTCCCTTTCGTGGCGAATAAATTTATCTACGTAAACAAACAATTTCAACTTTACAATCGGAATATCCTATTTTAAGACGTTTACGAACTCTTTTTTGACGGACATTAATTTTTAAATATAATTAAAGGTATAAATGTTGTAAATTAGGTAATGGCTTTTTAAAATGTAAAGGCATACCTATGTACCAATTATCATAAAATAAAGGTTGAGAACCTTCTCAGCCTTTATTTTATGAGAATGTTAATTCATTCTTTACCGTTCACTCTTTTCACCAATTGTTTGTCGAAGAAGTCAGAAACTTTTATGAAAATGTTTAACACAATATTTTTGAGGTAATATATAGAGTAAATAGATGATTCAATCAAGCTGCGATTGCTTAAGATAACGAAAGTCTGTCCCAATGACCCATGTATCAATAACGTATAAACGCAATGCTACAGAAATTGATTTGTAAGACTTATTTTCTTACATGATTTATTTTCTTATGATTTCTTTTCTTTATTGTTGTCACTCGCTGATATCTCGTTTTAAAGTCAAAGTTTTAAAACAATGTGTTTGTATAAAATAAAAAGAAGTTAACAAGCAAATAGGTGTATAGCGCTCATCAAGACGAATCAACGAGCCCAAACTCGTGGGATTTGTGTAGTTTAATATGAGCTCCAAAATCGAAACTCTTAAATTACTAAAGAAATAGAAATGCAAAATCAGAGCTTAAGCTTAAAAGGAAACCGGAGAGTGAATCAAACTTAACTTGCTAGATTTGGTTACAGGTGCACAGAGACAACGGAGCAGGTGAAAATAAATAAAAGCTTTTATTATTATTAAGTATTCTAACAACCTTTTTAGTTTTTTTTAAGTTAAGTCGTTTTTATTAAGGTAGAGAAAACTTGAGATATATTCTTACGAATTGTAAAGCACTCGTTCTTAATATTTATTAGGAGAAATTATCAGAAGCGTTCTATACATGAATAATGAAGCTAAATTTTGTGGTCACAATTTAATTCACCTTATTGAGGTGAGGCTTTGGTTAATCTTAAGTATGAATAGAAAAAATAACGTTAACATATGTAAGAAACATTTTGGGCAAACGAAATGTTTACTAAATGAAAATGTGCTTTGCATTTTATTCGGACATGAACCTTTGCATATGAACCTTTTTCCATTAAAATGTTAAAAATATATTTTTTTAATTAGCTGTATAGTGTTCTATAAGTTTTTTTTTAACTTTTCGTGTTTTAATTATTTAGTTAATGTATATGTATATCTTGTCGATACACTTATCTTTTTACTTTCCTGTTTTTGAATAGAATTTGAAGGCAATTGTTTTTTTTTTCTGTAAAAATAATTTTGTAATTTAAATGTCTAGTTGTATTATTAAATACCTTACATATTTGGGTACCAGAAACATTAAAAACATAAAAAATCACTTTATTTGTTGTGATTTTAATCACGGACGTACTCGTATGTATTATAAGTTTATTTAAACAACATACAAATTTGATTGCCGTTTTGAAATATTGACTTCTAATCACAGACTTTCACCACTTTCTTTCATCATTTGAGGCAATTTCTATATACATAAAACGAAGTGTCGATGTTTTTTAAAGCAGGCTACCGTTCAGTTGTTCTCATTTCTAGTTTTTTGTAATGGTTGTTATCCTGTTTCTTCATCAGTTATACTATTTTGAAATTTTATTTTTATGATTATTTTTAGTCGCTGTATACAGAAGCTACTAAAACTGAGTAAATATCTATCAGTTTTATTTACTAAGTTTTAATTTTATTTTTTGTGCGATACAGAAAAGTATTATCACTTAACCACATTATCTATTGGAATAAGCGAGAAAAAAATATATAAAAGTGTTATGTTCTATTAATTTTGATTTAAATACACGCTGATTCTAACTCTATATTAACAGCAATTTTATTCACGAATCAGTCTCAGATGGCGTATTTCTATTAAATTCAGATTATCGCTACGTTTTTCCAATGTTAACTCTAAGATGTCACATACATAATTAAGTTTGTAAATTAACACAATCAGCTTTTCTTAGGAGGCTCGGGATGTCCATTGGAACTCTACAGCAGCCTTGTCTTGGAAGCAATTATTATAGGTACTCCTATTATTGTACATTACGATTTTTACACGAGCCATCACATGTCTAGAGGTTGAATACCAGGTACTTTAGGCCCTAAAGAACGTCAGGGAACACCATTAAGGTTTATCAGGACATGGCGAAGTACAACCGCACCGTCATAGCGCCATCTCCGAGTGAGGTCTGTTCTTTCACGTTCCCGCTCAGCCGTCTCCTTCTGGAGCATCACTCCCCGTCCCTGCATACAAGCTTCAAGAATCGGTAAGAAGGCTTCGATGACGCGTTTTTGTGCGTATCGCTTATCACAAAAAACTTCCAAAGGCATTCTGTTTTTCTTGTCGCTTAATTTACACAAGCGCCTCTCCTAACTCACTTTTTCCACGCTGGTGTAAGGCACTAAGTCGGTGATACACCCTTGTATCCATTTCCACCAGTTTATCTAGAGGCGGAAAGCGGGCAAGGACAGCTGCCGTCTTAAAGACACCGTACTATATCCGTGGATTATTCGAATTGCCATTATTCTCTGGGCACTGTAGATTTTAAATCTACAGCGTCTAATTGGAAGTCGTTTTGCTCACACAGGTGCTCCGTACAGTGCCACGAATCGCACCACATCAGCATATATCTATGCATGGCGCCCGCTTACTTCTCGACCCGGTAGACTAGGCGTTCGAAACGTTCCCCGAAAACCCAGCGACTGTCTAGATGGAGGCCCAGGAACTTTATGCACTTTATCGCCCCTATTCTCCATACGGACCCAAAATTCTGGTAGTCAAAATTCTCTGCAAGCTCTTTCGTCCTCTCAAACGTATCTCCACGTACAAGAGTGTCGTCCGCGTACCAGAAGACGTTTATTGCAGCGGGAAGATTAGTACGCAATATTGCATCATACGCGACGTTCAACAATAAAGTACCTAATACTAACCCCTGTGAAACGCCGAATTTGATCTCTTTACGGATCTCACGGACGTCTCTGTCCTTATAAAGAATATACCTATTGCGTAGATAATCTCGGATAACATCTTCCTGTAATGGATGCACATGATGGTATTCAAGGTCCCTTCTTATAGCTCCCTAGGGCAGGGAATTAAACGCATTGACTATGACTAAACTTATCGCCAATGCCACGCCACCCTGAGAAACCGCCTCATATGACAAGGAGTGGACGCGCACAATCGCGTCAATGGTCCCCCGCCGGAAACCAAATTATTTTTAACAATTTTTAAGCTACCTAGGGTTTACTTAGCAGATGTTTCCGGGGAAATTAACTTTTTTGTCGCTACTACTGATAATTTAAATTCTTTTTTACAGTGGCTATATATCTCACTTTGCAGTGATTGAATGAAATGGTTTTTTGAAATAAAAATATTTTGAAATCCTTTTTATGTTATGTATAAAAATTATAATTAAACGAGCGATGACCATTCAGTTAACAAAAAAAAAAATCATGCTGAACTTGCAAGGGATGGGTTATTGACTAGTTAAAAGTTCCAAAGTATTATTTTGATGAGGACAAAAGTAAATGCGACTAAATAGAGAAAAACTCATATAAAATTAATGTTATTTTCATTTTCTACTTTAAAGCGGTACCTTAAAAATATTAAGTTATAAATATTTCTGACCTACGCTACGAATAAGAGATAACAATGTTCGACTATTTCACCCCTTTAGTATAAGAAAAGACTATGAAACAACTCTTATACCGGATATGGACAGTATACAAGATAAAAGTAACATTTTACGATTTATTCAGTATTGCTAAATCTATACGGCATAAGAAATCTGAAAAATAAACCAAACAACTTTCTAACATACATATATGTGAAATTTTTGAATAACCTACATTTGCCCTTTCGGGCTAATTACATTATAAGAATATTCCGATACAGTGATCTCAACATCAGTTATTTCCCCGCCTTCAAAAGCGTTTTTTTATTAATCAAAACCAATATAATACAAATGTGAATCCATCTAATTATTTATTAGTGTGTAAGGTTCTGCTCAAATCCGTATTTACGTAATACAGTAACAAACATTCAAACATGTAAATTTTCCTATTTTTAAAATTAGTACATATGTGATTATATAATTACATATATAAAATACTAGTTAAAGTAGGTTTTCAACCGCTTTTATTAGAAGAAAGTGCCTAAAAATGATGACTATAAAAATATGTTTGTTATCGATGCATCAAAGTTGTATTTTTCTTCTACTACACGTATTTATATCTTAATCTCTGATGCATCTCGCGTAACGCGATATTTATTTTAACTTTCGCTGAGAGCAAATCAGTTTTAGTACAATAATGTTAAAAGCATTTTCCGTGCTCTTATTTAAAAGAATATAGGTATAAAATAGTTGTAGAAAGTATGTAATAGTTGAATCCACTCGTTGAAAACATCAATTTACGTATAATGTGCCTGCTTAGACGACTCAGTAACAATAGATTGTTACAGAGTCGTCTAAGAAGAAGACAGCATTCAAAGCTAATCTAATACGATTCATATGGCATGATTAATTTAAACGGTATTAAACGCCAAAGACACGTGTAATTCAATTTTCCTTTGCACAGAGACCTGTCCTGTAAGCTAATAACAATGTGTCTAAATCACACGTAATTGAAGAATAGTTCAATTACATGATCACTTATGAAATAGTCAAATAGTTTGGTCACAAAAAAAAGAAGTGCGATGAAATGTAACTGTACAAAGATTAAAATTATTATTATATGACTATTGCAAACGTAAAAGTGTGGAATCTGATTCAATCGTCAGCTTAAAAAAATAATTGAGTAAAGAGGTCCGGTTCAATTGTTGTGAACTTGACTTCTAGTAAAGGATATTTACTTCAAAGTTTTACTAAAATGATACTTAAAGGTTTTGATAAACTTAAATTCAATAATTAAAAGAGATATAACTTTATCAAAAAAAAATAAATTAACAGAATCACTTCTTAAACATAGAAATTATACCCAAACGTACATAAAATTCTTTACTAATAAACTGTTGACGTAATGAACTGACATCTTGGAGTTTCGTTCGGCCTAACAGGAAGCCAGGCTTGACTGCTGTGTCGTAACGAACTCGAGAGGGTTTTGTTCATTCTTTTTCATTATCTTTAAGACCAAAACAGTGCTATATACATGGAATGAGTATCCCAGCATAGCACCACATTTTTGCTGGGGTTCGCAGAATATTGCCTAGTATTGCTTTGTCTCGGCGTGGTGACAGCGAAGACGCAACGAACGAATGTTAGATTTGCCTATACATATTACAGGTTTGGTTCTAATTTCCTATTTAATCCTTGCTACGAAGGTATCAATTTGTTTTTTTTTTACTTTTTTACTGAGCGAGCTATGGTAGATGGTATAAAGTATAAAGAATGGATCAAATGATCAAAATCTATTAAAAACTTTATGAAGATAAAACAATTAGACTCTTAATTAACATTTCATTAAAAAGCTCTTAAAGGTTAAAAATAATATTTATTAATAGATATCCATTACAAAAATAATCAGTTCATCATGCAACATAAAGGAGTGTGGTATGAGCCAATCTGCTTATATGTATATGGATCTGTTTACCATAATTTTTTGCAGACCAAAGGCTTATTTTGGCTGACTTTTATGTTTAAATTCAAAGAAACAAAACTTTGGACAAAATCTATTTTTATATACTCAAAAAAAGAAACCTTTTTATTTAAAATATATGTTTTTTCTGATTTACTTTAACTATTAGTATTTAAAGCTGTTGAAAATGATTAAATTAATTATTGTGTAATACTTTTGAATTTCAAATGTACTCATAAAAAAATATTTCTTAAAATTTGTTAAACGTGAGTTTACAAATAACTTGTTTTTGTTGGTAATATGTAAACAGCGATCGTAAATAAAAGTGGTATTTACAGTAAAAATACTATTTTGCTATTCTCACTGGCTCCATTTGCCTCACTTCGCTTGAACACAATCTATCAATATATCGACGGCCTGTAGTTCTCTATATCAGCGTCTTTTTATGTCTAAAAAAGTATTTTAAATCTGGCAAGTAGATCTATAGTCACCATAAATTCACAAATGGCTGGAATGACTTAAACTATTTATTGTAAAATTGTTTTTACACAAGAAGGCTGGAATGATATTCTCATGATCACATTTCTTTTCTTTTCATAACTGAGTACTGCATTGCCTTAAATATTGCCTATAAAATTGTAAGCTTTCATGTTTTGTAGGTTTGGATAAACATTGTAGTTGTCATAGGGACAACTGAAGGTTAAAGACGAGGAGGCCGAGCACCTATCTGCTGGTCTGACCACGTCCAAATAATACTGGGACTCGACATTACTAGGACCAAGAGAAAAGCCAAGGACAGGATGTTATGGAAACAATCATCAGCACTTCAGGGAAGGCACTTAAAGGTAAGCCCGAGCTTTAGTAATGAAGAACATGGCAAAGAAGAAATTATATTCATCACCCTGTTTATACTTTGAAATTGTTAATTCTTGTAAACAGAATAAAACAATGTAAACAGAATATTAATGTTTTAGAAGTGAAGTCGTTAACATTATATAATGCTGTCAGTTTAAACAAAAATGACAAATATTGACAAAACGTCAAAACAGCGGGTCAAAATAAAACGTTAGACGTTAAAAAACTTATGTATATCTAGATAAGAGAAAACCAGTAGTCAAATGTAATAAAAACTAAATTTTCATTATGTAACAAAACATTACTTTATTTTATATTTGTTAACTTCTTCGTCATTATTTTTCTTAAAAATGGCCATTGGCAGATTTCTTACAAAAAAATGCTGTTTAATTTGTTACAAATATGTTGAGTTTAGTTTTTTACTTAATGTAGCTGAAAAATTGTATAAAATATATTATAAAAGTGCACTATTGAGGCGTTTGAAGTCAAGTTTTTTATTTTACAGTTTAAATAATATTTGTCAACAATACATTGCAGGATAAGATGTGTGAAATTGTTTGGTTAATAATCTGAAATTGCAATGGATCTAACTGATTTAATTAGATATTGATATTATTATATGGATACGGATATTTTAAATTGCTACTGTAAAAAAACGTTATGAATCTATTACATTTGCACAGAAATCATATGACATACGGTATTAATATTAGAAAATCCTATTGACCAAATGTCGCGGCACCCAACCAAAAACAAAATTGGGCTTTAAAGAAAGTAAAAATAAACAATTTTATTTTTACTTTCTTTAAAGCCCAATAGACATCTTACATAAGCATTTGGAAATTATGTCTAGAGAACGCATGGGATTGTTCAAGCAATTAGTTTAACGGCTTGCTTTACCCTGAAACAATTGGGAAAAATAATTTAGAAAACTGCCTATAGGCACAACAACCTCATAATATAAGGCCATGGAGGTAATGTCGTACATAGTGGCGAGCATACAGTTCAGTGCATCATGATAAAATATTTTACTTTAAATAAGCTATGTCGATTTGTAAGTAAGAAAATAGATTTAGTTCTCGGATTAAAAACATGACCTTTTTAGGTTTAACGTGAGACTAGAAAAAAATTGTATGGTTTGACATTTGAAGTAGCTTTAAGCTCGTTTACCGTTTTCACATTCTATACCATATAACGTACACATTACGCCTTTGCAGCGTAATGTGTGTGGTAATCTCGTATGAAAGGTAAAAAGACCGATTTGTTTGCTTACAAATTCATTCACGGAACTCATTGATCGTTCAAACATTGCGATGGAATAACATCTACCCGTAAAAGCGTACTACAGCATCATTAGAAGCGATGAGTAATGTAGATATTAACTTGGCAAACGTGTTTAAATCCTATTTTACAAACATGTTTTATAAACCGACTTCAAAAAAGGAGGTCAGTTCATTTTTAATATTTGTTTATTTAAATTAGGCGCACTTAATGACAGTGGCTTTATCGAATAGTCAATCTTAACGTGGTCTCCAGAAGTTTTAGGTAGGTGCACAGATAAGACGTTAGAAAAAATGAGACTATAACAACATTTATAATTCAAAATATTATATATATAAATGGTTCAATAAAATAAAATTAATTAGTAAAATATAAAACTTACTTGTTAAGTTTTTTTCCAGAAATTTTTACGGATTTTTTTTTTTAAATATGAAACAGTTATTTGGCAACCTGAAGGCAAAACATTCCACAGAAAAATGGACTGGACGAAAAAATGCTAAGACTAAAGTTGGGGTATTATATATTGTAAGAGCTCTTAGATAGCGACGTTGATGGATGGGTAACTACCGAATTAATAAACATAGTACATAATTGTATAATAATATAACATATTTTCGGAGATTAAAGACGAATCGAATGAATTTAATAAGAAGTCAGTCAAGTACATTGGAGTGATTTGCATCCAGGTCAAAGTAGCACACGTCAGTATAGTAAATTTTTAGGAAGGCTAAAATCTGCACAAGCGTAACTTGGGTTTTATGAAGCAAGATTTTTTTTAAGCCTAAAGAAGGATCTCAGAGACATTTACGATATGACTGTTCCAGCGTAATGTAATGTCTATGATCAATTTTAGATTTTAGACGTTAGGATTCAAGAGA